>BGPT01003658.1:16049-28422 GCA_003297045.1 Symbiodinium sp. clade C Y103 | reverse complement strand
GAGGCAATCTTTCAGGATTCAACCGGATTCGACGTCAGGAAGTCCCAGGCGCCATCAAGACCTGACTGGGGGTTCAATCTATGTTCCGACAAAATCTGCCGACCCCAGCTTGAAGCAAGGGAGTGCGTCAATGCACTGGGCCATGGGCCCAGAGCTTCTTCGACAACAAACCTGCAACCGACAGTCATGCCCCAAGGCCCATACATGTTGCACCATCTCCGGCCTCATCCTACAAGGTGTTTGAAGTTTGCACGTGGCAGGACCTTTTCTGGCCCCATCAGGGCGCGAAGGCAATGGAAGCCAGCACGGGCACAGCATCCGTCCTTAAGAGTTCTGGGCCCGGCTGTGGTTGGACAGCTTTCTTGTAGCGTCAGAATTTAAGGCAAAGGTCAGAAGGCAACACCTTCTTCTATAGCATGCCGCCAGGCCGGCCGTCTTTCCATGGCGACGGCGGCCTTTTGACAATGATCTTGCACCGTCACAAGACGATGTCAGCACCGGAAGCCGCCAGCCCGCGCACAGCCTCCATTGTTCAGAACCATGGGGCTTACCCATAGCGGAGGCGGCCTTTTGACAATTTCCCTGTAACATCACGCGCACCACCCTCGTCTTTCACTGCATGGACAATCGGCAACCAGGTGTGGCCCACCGCGGCAAGGCACGCACCCCAGGCTCAGCCGGACGGGGCACAAACAGTGTGGGGGGTGGGAAATCAATGTGGGAGATACAAGCAACAGTAGGCACGGAAACGGTAGCAGATCAGGTTAGAAATGCTGCAGCAGCAGGAACTTGTTTCTGTCACAAGAAGCAACGCTATGTCTCCTGACCCAGACCCCCTTGCATCATGTTACAAGATCGGCAAAGTAGGACCTTCAAGATCTTACAAAATCTTCATGCAAGAACCTCCTGAGAGCATCCCGGAAAAGCTTTGATTTACCAGCACCTCAAGTAGGACATCTTCAAGATCTTCATGAAAGGACCTCTTGGTCTTGGCTCTTCTCACAAAGGCCTCTGCAAGACCTTGATCAAGATCTGCACGCCAAGACCTCTAAGAGCATCTCGCAAGATCGTCAAAGAAGGACCTGGTAGAGAGGATGATCTTTTGCGATCTTTTCCAAAGAGCATCCCAAGAGCATCCCAAACACACGGAATCTTCAAGGTCTTCACGCAAGGACCTCTAGTCCATGCAAGGACCGCTTAGAGGATTTCACCAGGATCGTCAAAAGTTCTCAAGGAAGACCATCTCACAAGGAACTCTGCAAGACCTTGGTCAAGACTTCAAAAGATGTGGGGACAACCTCGCCCCCAGCAGAATAAGAGATTTGACGCCCATTCGTCAAGCCTGCCCCCCAGACAGCCCAACTCACTCGTTGAAAACTCTCCGGCTGGCTTTCGGCATTACCGCGTTTTGGGGCGTTTGGAGCTTACATTGAATGCTGCTTGAATTTACAAACAGTAAGCACAGGAAAGCACGATTTTGGCGCAAATCACGTTGCATATCAAATTCCTTGTACCCCGCCAAGCCAGCCTTGCACAACAAACAATCAGTGCGTGGAGGTTTCACGTGGCTATGAAACGATTGTCACTGTGTGGAAAGAAAAGGGGAAAAAGAAACAAATGGATGGCTGTGGGGACCGATTTGTTTTTGTGAAGAAGTTCGTGCTTCGTACAGGTGCCGAAGCAACTCGAATGCTTGCACCAAGCTCAGNAGAAACAAATGGATGGCTGTGGGGACCGATTTGTTTTTGTGAAGAAGTTCGTGCTTCGTACAGGTGCCGAAGCAACTCGAATGCTTGCACCAAGCTCAGTCAGCAACCCCAGGCAGGTCGTTGGTAGAAGATGTTTGGCATCGTCTTCTCACTGAACCGTATGGAAGCTACAAAATGCTGGCTTGTGGATTTAGACGGGAAAGATTGGTTTTACGGAGAAGGAAGCTTGTGGAAGGTGTGACTCTTCTCGGTCGCGCTTCCTTGGAGGAAGTTGCAGCGGGAGGTTTCAGCAGTAGCTCTCCTTGTGCGTTGCACCAACAACCTTTGACCCACACAGCATCGCCGGTGTGCGTAGCCTTTCAATATTAAAATTGCCATTTAGCTGCATATCCCACTCTAACACACGCCCAAATGCAGAGTTTGANTGACCCACACAGCATCGCCGGTGTGCGTAGCCTTTCAATATTAAAATTGCCATTTAGCTGCATATCCCACTCTAACACACGCCCAAATGCAGAGTTTGAATCCACAAACACTACTACCAGTATCTCCTATTTTCCTGTAATGCTTTTCTGATCGAATGTATTTTTCTCCCCTTTCAACTTGCTTGGAAAATGAAACCTTGTTTCTCAACAGCCATTTGAAACCAAGTAACTCAACGTAACTGCAGGGTTCATGTACACCAGTGGCAGCGGTAGCAGGTCCAATGATCCAGTAGTTGGCATGGTAGAGGTTGAAGCTCTCAAAACTCAAAGGTCTGCCACGTTCATCACCAAAGGTCTCAGCCCAAAGGCCTACCATGCTGAAAACGAAATCCAACAGTTGCTGTATCTGCTGGATGGTGATCCCACTTCTTTCAGTGGCAATGCGCGAACCAGGTCGCCGAGGTGGGGCCAACGCGGAAAAATTCGCCAGAACCAGGTCGCAAGATCCACCACCGCATCCGCCAAGAGTCTCGGCATCCACGTCGTTGACGCGGTCGGAATGGTCGAAGCGGTGCGGGCCGCTGGAGAGCAATGTCTTGCCATGCCACGGCTGATCTGGCAAAGTACTTTGGACAGATGCAATGACATCTCCTCGTTCCAAAGAATGAATGGAAATGAAATCAAAATCAGCAAGCCGTAAAAGGACATTAACAAAGATAGACAAAATATATTATGATTGTGTTGTTAGTCCTCCACCCTGGACCTCAAATCTCACTGTCGAAAACGCCCGTTCATCTTCCATCCACAATAGTAGCTTAAATAACTTGAATTTGTTTTGTTGACTCCACAGCTCTTCAAGACCATTCGCTATCTGCGGCACAAAGAACAGCAATACATGGCAACTCGGTGTCCTGCTGTGGAATTGTTGTCCACAACGATGTCAATAGGTCCAGTAGCAAGGTGAACTCGTCTGGTTGACATGGCGTCAAACAGCTAGGCAGATCGAATTAGGTGTCGGATTGGGATAGAGAAATTGTCATGATCCCTCATATTCGCTTATTACCAACAGATTGCTGAAACTCGGAATGCTCCAAACCGGCACTACCCCGGGCTTTGCCGGACCAACTTGACAAATGTCTGCAGGAAATTCATTTCCACCATATGTTCAAGTGGGATTCTCCTCATTTTCCCAACACGGCCATTTCCGAGTTCATCTCACAGGGGACGCACCTCCAACCTCCAGTCTTTGTTTGCGACAAAACTTCACTGCGTTTTGACAGAGGTCTCCATGAAAAATGGACACCTTTGATGTTCACCACATGCCAACAGCGCCTTCGTGTACGTGTCCGTGGATATGGTGATGACCATGGTGACCTGGGTTGGGGAAGAACCTGGTGTGATCACATAAACATTTTATATGTTATTATATATATATATATACAAGTCTGTCATACGAGTACACATGCATATCATATGCATGACTGGCATGACTCAGATATCCAATGGGGGTGATCATTCAGGGAGACGTCCAACAAATTTACCCGATAACACAACAGTTTTCCCTGCCTTGCTCTGGTTGCCGACTGCTTCCGCTATGTCTTGTAGCTTTGTGACCTTGTGAATGTGCAAATGAGTCAACAGAAGTTTCTTGCAAAACCTCAACAGCTTGGCAGTCAAATATCATCACACAAATGTGAGTCACATGAAGGGAAAATGCTGTGCGTAAACCCGCTGTGCATAGCATTTTTGTGTGGTTGTAGATGTGTATGTTTTTGGCGGCAGGTCCAAGCAAGCGAGGCTGTGACTTGGGAAAAAAGGAAGCAGAAAAGAACAAACAAAAGGGCGCCAGCAGGTCATCCACACATTCCCCGCAGGGGCAACTGACTAGTTTTTGTTGTTAGTTACTGTTAGTTGAAACATCAAACCCACACTGTCTTGGTCTTGGAAGCATTCTCTAGTGAATTCATGACATTTCCACTTTGGTCTTGACAGGTGCCCACTTTGAATTACACCCTATTTTCCCTGCCAGAAATTCGATTCCAAGAAAACCCGTCCTAGTTCAATCCAACCTCAAGACATCCCCAACCTCATCATTTCGAACCTTGTGCTCCACCAAACCCCACATCTCCCCCCCTTTCCAGCGCCGCGAAATCAGGATCAAGGAACACAAACCAAAGAAAATCATCTAGATTGTAGTAGATTTGCATTTACACCTTTGTCCCCCTTTTAGCTATAGTAGGGACACCAAACATGATAATTGTCTTTGGCTGTGTTGGTGATGCTTTCCTGAAACGTGCTGCAGGCCCGGGTTTCTGACTTGGCNCTTTTAGCTATAGTAGGGACACCAAACATGATAATTGTCTTTGGCTGTGTTGGTGATGCTTTCCTGAAACGTGCTGCAGGCCCGGGTTTCTGACTTGGCGGTTTTTCTAGCTCCGTTTCGAGGTTTCTGACACAAGACTCAACAAGACGTGGAGAACTCGACATCTGTATGTTCACCCCAATCTGCCACACTTTGATTGATTCGAAACATGTTTCAATCTCAAGTCGTCTCGCAGCCCCTTGTGAACTCCCCAGATTCATTCCAACTTACAGGTGAGCGCCAACGCGTCCCAAAATCTAGGCATAATGCCACCTGAGATGATGGACTTTGAGGCCATCGTGCATCTTTCGTCATGTTTTTAAAGATTTTTACCTGAGGGTCCAGCCACAGAGGGTCCTGGGTCTGGGCGCCACATTGCTTCGCTGCAGCACTGTTGGCAATGATATTGGCACCAAGAGAGGCCGCGGTCCATGAAACTTGGAAAGTATCAGCTCTGACCACCATACTTGGAATCCATCAATT
The DNA here is from genome assembly GCA_003297045.1 of Symbiodinium sp. clade C Y103. Taxonomy (NCBI): domain Eukaryota; class Dinophyceae; order Suessiales; family Symbiodiniaceae; genus Cladocopium; species Cladocopium sp. clade C. The sequence continues at coordinate 23,443 of BGPT01003658.1, read as the reverse complement.
TGGACGGCCATGAAGGGATCCTANTGGCACCAAGAGAGGCCGCGGTCCATGAAACTTGGAAAGTATCAGCTCTGACCACCATACTTGGAATCCATCAATTTGGACGGCCATGAAGGGATCCTAGGCAGAAACCAACCCTTATAGACATGGCGAAGAGCGATTCCTCACACAGAAGAAAAACAAACCATATTATGGATCTACTGTATTATTTGGCTGTTCAAAGGATCGCTGTTTCAATCAGTCCATTCTCTGCTCGGAAGTAAAGAACAGCCGGCCGCACAAGGCAGNGGATCGCTGTTTCAATCAGTCCATTCTCTGCTCGGAAGTAAAGAACAGCCGGCCGCACAAGGCAGTCTCCTTTTTTCGCCACATGGTCGGCTGAAACGTTAATCTCAGCCAATAAGCTTAAACACTTCAGAAAACATCGTGAGCGATGTTTCTTTCATGCATGTGCAGCAAAATCAACAGACCCTGAAAGTGATTTCTTGCCAGTGGTCTATGAAAGTACGAGTAGTTTGCACTGTTCCAAGAGTCCTTTCAACGTGAAGTTCAAAACCAGTTGGTCAGTCCCCATTGGGATCGGGGATTTCAATTTCTCGCTCCACTGCGAACAGCGCCAACGGCACAGTCACAGTGCCAAAGCCTATGAGAATGAAACCCGTGCAGCATGTTCATCTCCACAACTGTCTGGGCTATCCTGTGACAACCATACCCAGCCCTCTGGCATCCTCTGCCCCGCTCACGCATGTTGAAAACCCATGTTGCCTCCACCTGCAGAGTCAGGGCAACACACAAAAAGGACGAGCCAACCACTGCAGAGATCCCGAGCCCTAACAAGGACGAGGATGATGGTGAGACGCCATTCCCTTGCATCCCAACGTGGTTTTGGACCACCAAAACAACCCTTTCGGCCTTCCCTTCGCTGCACCTCTTCAACGCTCTGGCACATTTGCCTCAAGGTGCGGCAGGGTGGGTTGGCAAAGCATAACCAGAAAACAGATCCAGTGTCTCCAGACATACTGTGATACTGATATGAATATGAATGTTAAACTGGATAGCAGATATTGATACTTGGATATCCTGGATATGAGATGATATGAGGACGGACTTTCATGCGCATTTATAGATCTGGGTATGTGAAGAGCTTGTCTTGATGTTGAAAGAGAATGGATACATGAAAGCAAGATAAAACAAGAAATGCCCCAGAGTTGGCCGAGGCGATGAAATTGTCGACATCTGTGGGTCCTAGGTCTTTCGCCCCATATCCAAAGCATCCTACGAAGATCCTACGAACATGGAAGTCTTCCACAATAGCATGTGGCTTCCAACATATGCATCTTTTTGAGCAAACGATTGATATGGATTTGTCATGCTTTGTTACCCTCCAAAACTGCTCTGGCATCTCTGGCTGCGTAAGTTTCCATTACAATCCTATAAAATCCTATGAACTGTTCTGGCTGCTTTACTTTCCATTTGAGTATATTTTAGTCCTATAAGCCACTTGTAAGCCTATAAGTATAAGTGGGACCATTGCCCCATGGAGGCTGCGTGCGTATGTGTGCATGTCTGCATGGTACGTCATGTTTTTGAATTTTGCTTCGAATTTAGGGTTTCACATGCTTTCACGGCGTCATAATCATCTTACAAAAATATATGAAAATTATTCTTTTGCGCGTTTTGGAAGATTTGGAAGGCACTTGTTTGTCAAGCCATGTTCTCTCAATTGTCCTTCCAGCATCTGCGGGGTTATACATCCGGCAGCGTGGTCAATATCCCGATTTCCTTGTGGTCGAAATCGCTATTGTGATCACTACAGTACTATTCCATCAAACTACCCTGCAAAATGGTGTACTAGTGTACTTGCTGACGGCTTGGATCGTCTCGTTTTAGCTGCCCTGGCAAAAATCACCATTTCAGTCGCTTAACGCTTAAAGAAAAACCCAACCAGTCGGCTTACTTCCAATTTCCGGGATCGCCAGGGCCCGAGCTCAGCTCTGGATGTCTCAAGTCCCACCCATGTCAAGTCGAAACCTGGCAAAATGAGCCCGACCCCGGTGTTCAGTGCGAGGTGTTTCCCACAATGGGATAGCAAAAGTGCAACAACAGGACAGTGCGGGTATGTTAAATGAATGGATTGAAATTACAAATCACCAAAATCTATGGGAGTATCCAGTCCCAACCAAATCCAAAAAGATTCCCAAACCCGACAACAAAAAGACCTTTGGGGTAAAGGGCTTCCAGGTCGGCCCTCGCAAGATGTGCTTCAAGTCAGCAAGACCTCAAATGTTTCAAGGCTGCATGACAGGATATGGGAATGCCAAGATATGCACTCCCCCTAAACAGACACCGCCCAGGTGCTGTTTATAGGAAAACTTCTATCAAAAGCTCAAGCCCTAATCATCGCATGCCCGGCACGGTCCAAGTTCTCTTGGGGTTCCATCACATGAAACAGCGTGAAGCCGCTGGGTATGGAGATCACCAGCATTCCCACGATACAACGTGCCTCTAGGGCGGATTTGGACCGGGCCACACTGCGGACACCTATCAGCCACGAAAATCCTGGCTGCATTCCTAAGACCATAGCATGATCTCTTGGTGTGATACTTGGTGCCAGTTGGAGTCACATACAGTGGCACAGCATCGGGGTGAAAACTCAGTCTAGGAAGATCGTTTGACGATCCCACACTTGTGGTGGCTGAAGCCGGCTCATATGCTGCTTGATCAGCGGCCGCAGCAACGAAGTTTCCAACAGCAGCGCTAGCAGCAGCACTTCCCAAAGTGCTTCCAGCAGCGCCGGCAGCGGCAAGATGGTCAGCAGCGCCTGCATCAGCGCGTCGGCCAGCAGCGCTCGCAGCATCACTCCCCGCAGGAATGCTTCCAGCAGCGCCAGCAGCAATGCTCGAAGGAGCAAGTTCTGGATTTTCCTCAGATGGTCGCGGAGCATGATTTTCAGGACTTTCTTCTCTTGTGATTGGAGCAAAGGATGATGATGAAGATGCTTGACCTCTTCTCCTCAAACCTGACTCCCTGCTGAATCTTTCTTCTATTTGAATCTCCCCCAATCGCTGAACTCTTTCTTGAACCCTTCTTTCCACTTCATCTTCAATTTCTTTTGACTTCGCTTTGAGCTCAGCCAGATTCATCTTGTGCATGGCCAAAATGGCGATGAGCGCCACGATCAAGGGAATCACGACCCAGATGACAATGACATCCAGTGAGCCCAAATCATAATACCCAGATTCCTCTTCGCCTTGTGCTTTGGACATGACGGCCTGGGCAATCAGCAAAACTGCAGTCAAAGCTCTTTTGACATCGGCACCTGACGTCGCAGAGACCACTCGCAATGCTTTGACTTCTTGATTTTCCTCTCCCTTCTCTTGATTTTCTTTCTTCAATCTTTCTTCAGTGCACATGCCCATCATCTCTTTGAACTTGGCAAACTTTTCAAAAGAAAGTGGCTTGGTGCCAAGATCAGCAGGCATTTCAGTGCCGGGGATGTGGCGAATCAACCAATCACCCTGGTGGACCCTCCACCTCAAAGAAAGTGCCCTCCTCCGCAAATGACGTGTTCGCCAGCTGCCTGTGTCACCAGTGGCAATCGCCAATGCAGAACTTGAATCAGTGAATGCTTTGGCATGTGCTGGACGTTGAAGTAGTTCCTCTACCACAACCCGCACAGCTTCACCTGCTGTGGCCGCATCCAAAAGCTCGATCAACTCGGCTTCTGCTGTCGATGATGACCTCAAAGCCTGTTTCGAAGACTTCCAAAGCAGCAGGCTTTTTCCCCATTGAATCATAGAGCACCCTTGACATTGATCCCCAAAAGAAGCATCAGAGAAGATGTTGAGATCAAACTCATTGATGTGATTGGAAAATTCCAAGCCGTGTGATGTTGTACCAGCCAAAAACTTCCAGACTTGAATCGCTGCATTCGCTACAGCAACTGGATACCTGGTGATGCCACTGGATAGCTTGGCCATGACGAACATCAAATCGGGACGACATCGGGTAGAAAGCCAAATGAGCTCCCCCACGATACGCTGTGCCTCACGGACCTGTGTCAAGGTCTTCTCTGGCTCTTCCTCAAATTCAGTCTCCTTTGAGATGGGCACCTTTTTTATGGGCCAATCTTTCTGATTCCCTCCAAGATTTCTGTGCAAGAGATCCAGGGTGTAGTTCACCTGAGTGGCCTTCCAGACACCAGTTTGGTTTCGCCACAGCTCCATACCAAGGAAGCGGGTACCTGCTGAATCGTTGATTTCCTCAGGATCTGATGTCTCCCAGAGGTTTCGAAGATGTTTGACCACAAGATGGATGATGGGCTGTTCGCCAAGAACTAGAATGTCATCCACGTAGACCAAAAGAGTTCCCCGCAGAACAGTGAAGATCTCCTCCGGCTCTTCAGGGGTTTCATTCTCCACANCCACTCCTTGGCCTTCTTTCGAACTTCTTGCTGAGACACAATGCGTGTCTGCAGCACTTCCTCAGCCTCATTTGGTTTGATGGCCGCCTGTCTCAACTTCGCCACGGCTTCCAGAACTACATCCAATGCAGCCTGCTCCTCACAGACTGCATGAGTCATTTCCTCCTCTANTTGGTTTGATGGCCGCCTGTCTCAACTTCGCCACGGCTTCCAGAACTACATCCAATGCAGCCTGCTCCTCACAGACTGCATGAGTCATTTCCTCCTCTATCAGCTTTGTGAACCTCTGTTCTTTTTCCTGCTCTTCCTCCTCTGTGCTGACACCTTCGATGTCTTCTATCTCGGACTCCTCAGCTTCTACCTTTCTCAGCTGCCTCACCGTGATCTTTCCTCTAACTCTTCTCCTCAGCTCCAGGGCATTCAAGTGATCTTCAACTCCAACCCACTGCTCTTCAGTTGGAGGCTCCTCNACCGTGATCTTTCCTCTAACTCTTCTCCTCAGCTCCAGGGCATTCAAGTGATCTTCAACTCCAACCCACTGCTCTTCAGTTGGAGGCTCCTCGAACTTTCGCATGACCATTCGAGCCACATACTGGGTGCCATCTGGCCTTTCAACCCAGTGTCCATGACGCAGCCATGACGGGGCCAAGTAGAGGACGTTTTCCTGTGTCGGCTCCAACTCACGAGATCGCCAAAAGCGCTTTCTGGTGAGCACAGGGGAAAGAAAAGGTGGGACATCCTCCACAGTGCCATTCGCCTCCCTCCTCCACTGCTCGTTCAAGCATCGAGCAGCAATGGGCCATCTTTTGAAGTCGGCCTTTGCCGCAAGCAGCATCCTTCTGATGCAGGACTTCGCATGTCCAATGGTAGCCTCAGCTCTTCCATTGCTTTGAGCTTGATCTCCAGGAGTGAAAGTGTGGAGAATGGTTCGAGTTGTGCACCAAGCTGACAAANGCATGTCCAATGGTAGCCTCAGCTCTTCCATTGCTTTGAGCTTGATCTCCAGGAGTGAAAGTGTGGAGAATGGTTCGAGTTGTGCACCAAGCTGACAAAGCTTTGGATCGAAATTCACCGGCATTGTCGGTGTGAATCTGNTTGATCTCCAGGAGTGAAAGTGTGGAGAATGGTTCGAGTTGTGCACCAAGCTGACAAAGCTTTGGATCGAAATTCACCGGCATTGTCGGTGTGAATCTGGCTGACCACATAGCCGTCAGCACGAAGCCTCAAGTAGAGGTCCACAATGTGCTTCATGACTTCAGATTGACTCCTTGAACTCATAGGCACGATCAGCCGCTGAACTGTGATCTTGACATCCTTTCTCTCCTCCAACCCCTCTTCTGGTTGCGGAGCTTCCCCATCTCCTTCTTCTGGTAGTGGAGCATTTTCATCTCCTCCTTCTGGCAGCGGAGCTGGTGGTGCAACTTCAGCTTCATCACCAAAGATGTCTTCCTCCTCAGCCTCAGGATCTTCTATCTCCGGAGCTTCGGCCGGAATCTCATCCTCAATCTCCAACTTCTGATCCTCTTCCTCTTCCCCATCTTGTTTTCTGGCTGGCCATGTAAATGTCCCCACCAACAAGTACTTTGCAGTACCACGGGAAAGATCAGGAGCTGATTTCAACGGTCCANTGATAGAAGTCCCGGGCAGCTGCTTGTTGACATACACGACAATCTTTTCTGAACGGCGTGTGATTTCCGGCCAAATGTTCGGCCCAAGACAGCTTGTGAAGCTTGACAGGCATCTTGAAGATGAAAACTTGAATTGATGTTGCCACTTGTCTCATCATCCCAGGGACCCACCTCGACAATTCTCTGGACTGTTGACATATCTCCTCCTTGGTCAAGCCTTCGGTTTTTCGAGGAGCTGCCACAATTTTTCGCCGTGGTGGANGAAGTAGGTTTGGCAATGGGGCCGCCAAAATCACCTTGATGAAAACTTTGAAGATCCAACTTGTAGGCCTTGGCCAATTCCTCCCACTGCTTGGTCTTCCAAAGGCACACCGCCTCTGGACAGTATGGAGCCTCTGATGGCTGCTCCAAACCCAGCCAAACCTTCTCCTTGTCCTTTCGCATCTTGCGAACTTCCTCGGCAACAATGTAGACCATGAGGAAGCGGAAGAGGAGTATGTCGTCCTCCTCAACCTGGGCGGCCTCATTGGGCGTCAAGTCACCCTTGCCGAACTCCTCCCCCTGCCATGACCTTACAGGCCGAGGCATGTCGCTGATTCCCTCCACTGGTTGGTGTCGCAACACCGATCTGGTGCGGCAGGGAGGTCCACCAACCCAGCCCTTCAGAAGGCCTTGAAACGCCAATCCCAACATGATGCCATAGGCCTTGCCGTTTGTTCCAAAATCGTTCTCCTCTCCACCAAAGAGAACATCAAACTCATGTAGCCGGCGATGATCACCACCAATTTCTTTGATTGCCCTCGTCAAAGTGTACCCTTGTTTCGGGCCTGCAAAGGCATGAGCGACCATACCTTCCCTCCTCCAAAGCTTCCTACGTCGCCTGTTGGCAATCAACCTCAGATCTTCCAATGGCGCGATCAACGCCTCTTTGATCTTGTTGGGAACTCCATCAAACACTGGATGATTCTCGACCAGGTGACGCAACCATTCCTCCNTCCAATGGCGCGATCAACGCCTCTTTGATCTTGTTGGGAACTCCATCAAACACTGGATGATTCTCGACCAGGTGACGCAACCATTCCTCCTCCCAGCCCCCTTGTTCATCCAGCTTCAGTGATTGGATCCTTACCTCCTTGTTCTCCTCAATCTCCTTGATCAGCTTCAAGGTGTCTTCAGCAGACATCAAAGGGCAGCCATCCACGATTTCAATCTTCATGTTGCCATGGATAGGATGGATCAGGCTAAGGCCCTCAGGGTTCCAAGTGAGCTGACAGCCCAAAGTTGAAGTCACCATTCCCATCGGAATGATAGGCTCAGCTCCATAGTCACCAACAATGACTCCA
>BGPT01003658.1:2225-15916 GCA_003297045.1 Symbiodinium sp. clade C Y103 | reverse complement strand
TGAAGTGTCTTCAAAGCCTTTCCTCCTTCCTCTTTGGACTGCCGAGGGCAAGAGTTGGCGAAATGCGCCTTGCTGCCACAGCTGTAGCACCGCTTTTCATTGTCGGGCACATGCTTGAAGCCACACTCCCTCNNNNCAGCTGTAGCACCGCTTTTCATTGTCGGGCACATGCTTGAAGCCACACTCCCTCCCCTTTCTACAGCCCTCCTCGGTGAGGAAATACCTGCACAACGGTGTCTTTGAATCCCCTCCTTTGTTTCCTCCCTTTCCACTCCTATCTTCACCATCCTCAGCTCTTTTGACCTTCGCCTCATTGAACTTCGGCCTTGGGATCGCAGCTGGAGAGGCACCCTTTTTGTCACCTTTCTCTGTGTGAGCGATCTGTTCACATTCAGCAAGAAGCATCGTGACATAGCGCTCCACAGTGGCTGGAGTAGGAGCACTGTCAAGAAGCAACGTAGATCTCGCTAGAGTCACTCTGAACCTGAGATCTGCATGGCTGTCCAAAACCTTGCGAGACAACTTGTGAAGACCTCGCATCAAAACCGATGGATCCGGTTCCGCCACACCAATGTCCCGAGCTCTTGACTTCCAGCGACCCCACTTCCTCAGCAGCAAGACAGCTTCCTGAAGTGATCCAGCTTCGCTCGGAGACTCCAAGTTCCTCAAGATTGTTTCCTTCTCCCCCAGACCTCCAGGTTGGTAGATGATCTGGAGATGAGCCATAATCGAGAAAGTGCTCAGATTTTTTCCAGCGACCACCTCCTCTTTCTGAGCTGCAGGGATGGCTTTCAGCAGAAGGCTTGCGACTCTTCGTTCCAATCGCTGCCAACGTCGTTGTTGAAGTTCAGCAGGAGCAACAGGCTTGTGGCTTGCTCGCTCAAGTGGAGAAAGAAGCATGTGATGGTTGTACCAGGTTTGGACTGAGGCCATCATCAAGGTCCACCACTCCTCAGAGGTCGATGACATGTCTGCCATAGCTGGTTCCAAAAGTGTGAGCCAATCTCCCATCATGATTGGTCCCTCAGAGGCTGTCCAATCCGCCAGCACAGGTAGATCCGGAATTCCAGCTCTCACCACTTCGACTCCAGCCACAACATCCTTCTCATCCTTGTCATCAGTGATCTTTCTCTGCAGCTCTTGCATGGACTGCAGCATCAGCATCATGAACTCAAGTTCCTGAGACCTCGTTGATCCTCCCCCATTCCTTTCTTGCTGGGCCCTGGCCCCATCCTCCTTTCGTCCACTTTGATCCTTTGCTGATCCATTCTCATTCCATGTCGCTTGACGACCTTCAGAACTTCCTTGTCGGCCTTCTGGCCCATCCTCATGAGTGCAAGCTTGCTGACCGGCTGGTCCGTCCTCCTTTGGGCGATCTTGTCGACCTGCTGGTCCGTCCTCCTTGGATGCAACTTGCTGACCTGCTGGTCCGTCCTCCTTAGTGCGATCTTGTCGACCTGCTGGTCCGTCCTCCTTAGTACGATCTTGTCGACCCGCTGGTCCGTCCTCCTCTGGAGTGTGAAAACCTGGAGTGTTGACACACTTTCGAATTTCCTGAATCTCCAATCTCAGACGCACGTTCTCATGCTGTGAAGCTCTCAACATGGCCCCCATCTGCTCCATCTCGTGAGCAACCTGAAGTCTCCATGTGGGATCCGGCATTGATGGAGCTTGCTGAGGTGGCTGTGCGAACCCTGCCATCCAAGACGCAAAAGCATGCGCATGTGCAGCGGCTGTGGATTGACCTGACATCCTGTTGTCCATATGCGGTGGATACAAATGTGGAGCTTGTGCATGAATCTCATCAAACCTTCTAAGATCTTGCGGAGTAAACAAAGGTGGTTCGACACTGCTAGTTCCTCCCTTGGTTCTACAGTCTTTGGGTGTCCGAAACTCTTCCAACTGTTGCTTCTCCACACTTCCATTTGGGGTTTGATGGACCACACCTGAACCACCTGAAAAGATCTGAGATGGAACCACTGGTGACAATGACTGGGGTCGTCCCTCCGGCCCTGACAAATCAGTTGTGGTGCCAGTCTGCACCAAAGCTTCAGAGGCGACAACTAGTGCTTGACTTCNTGACAATGACTGGGGTCGTCCCTCCGGCCCTGACAAATCAGTTGTGGTGCCAGTCTGCACCAAAGCTTCAGAGGCGACAACTAGTGCTTGACTTCCAGCATGCCCCCCAAGATCTCCCGGTCCATTTTCCAAAGCCAAGATGCCATCGCCCTTGGCCGACAAGTTGCCGTCCCCCTCGACAGCCTTCGAAGTACTTCCTTTGCCTTCTCCTTGTCCACCATCAGCGCCAGCAGCTGCATCGGCTCGCCCAGCGCTAACAGCAGCGGCATCATCAGCTCGCCCAGCGCTAGCAGCAGCGGCATCAGCTCGCCCAGCGCTAGCAACAGCAGCGACATGCGCGCCATCATCTGCAGCAGCTGCTGCAGCTCCAGATGGCATGGCTTCAGAATTTGGGGTGAGCGTTGGGCTCATAACCTACAAATCACCAAAATCTATGGGAGTATCCAGTCCCAACCAAATCCAAAAAGATTCCCAAACCCGACAACAAAAAGACCTTTGGGGTAATGTTGATGCAAGTCAGCAAGACCTCAAATGTTTCAAGGCTGCATGACAGGATATGGGAATGCCAAGATATGCAGAAATCATCTCGTACGAGTAAAAGGTGATGCAATCAACATGCAACAGTACACAGGCATATGACCGAAAGAATGGGGAATGTAAATACACACATCTAAACGAAAGAAATGCACGGTGGTTGAGAAACTATGAAAAACTAATCCCACATACAGTGCGCAGTACGGGTAGCCCACTCAATTTGGGCCTGTTTTCCGCAAAACATGAAAATCTTCAGCCACTGCCTTCACTGAGGCTGTTGTTGTCCAGCCACAGTTTCTCGAGCCTTNCGCAAAACATGAAAATCTTCAGCCACTGCCTTCACTGAGGCTGTTGTTGTCCAGCCACAGTTTCTCGAGCCTTGAGAGCCCAGCAAAGAGTCCTTCAGGAAGCGCACTGAGGTGGTTGTTGTTCAGCCACACCTCCTGGAGCGCTGAGAGCCCAGCAAAAAGCCCTTGAGGAAGTGCATTGAGGCGGTTGTTCTCCAGCCACACTTTCTGGAGCGCTGAGAGCCCAGCAAAGAGTCCTTCAGGTACCGCGCTGAGGTTGTTGTTGTTAAGCCCCAACTGCTGAAGCCTCGAGAGCCCAGCAAAAAGCCCTTCAGGAAGCGCGCTGACTCTGTTGTGCTCGAGATCTAAAATCTGGAGTCCCGAGAGACCAGCAAAGAGTCCTTCAGGAAGCGCGCTCAGGCTGTTGTTGTACAGCCACACTTTCTGAAGCCCCGAGAGGCCAGCAAATAGTCCTTCAGGAAGCACGCTGACTCTGTTGTGCTGGAGATCTAAAATCTGGAGCCCCGAGAGACCAGCAAAGAGTCCTTGAGGAAGCGCGCTGAGGTGGTTGTTGTTCAGCCACACTTTCTGGAGCGCTGAGAGACCAGCAAATAGTCCTTGAGGAAGCGCGCTGAGGTGGTTGTTGTTCAGCCACACTTTCTGGAGCGCTGAGAGCCCAGCAAAGAGTCCTTCGGCTGCCATGGGAGAGGTGTCGTGGGGTTCCGTGTTGGGTTCTATGTTGGGTTCCAAGTTGGTTTCAAGACAATACGTTCAAATCACATCCACAACACATTCAAATCATGAAAAAAACATGTTCAAATCATATTCTAAAAGATGTTGTTTTGATTTGAGCAGCATAAACCAACCATTTTTCAATTTCACCAGCCCAGCACTCTTGTGGGAGCGACACAACGGGGGAGCCATGTCAGTGGGGAACACAACGGGAGGAACAGCAGGAGGAAATGAGAAATGGTGGGTTTATGGTGTTTGAATGAAACAACAAATGGTCTTGATTTCGTAAAATGTTTTTTTGAATATGGTTTAGATCCGATTTTGGAAATGTTTTGGAATTTGTTGGACATCATAGGCTTCCATTTTGGCAACCATTTTTTAAGACATTGTGTGTTTCCATTTCTTGGGGCCACTCAATTTTGAGGACATTATGTCCTTCCATTTTGGGACCATTTTTTTTGAAAGATTTTAGGCTGCCATTTGGGGAACCATTTTTAAAGACACTATCGCTGAGGTAGTTATATCCGAGCCCCAACTGCTGAATCCTCGAGAGCCCAGCAAAGAGTCCTTCAGGAAGTGCACTGAGGCGGTTGTTGTTCAGCCCCAGTCCCCGGAGCCCGGAGAGCCCAGCAAAGAGTTCTTCAGGAAGCCCACTGAGGCGATTGTTGTTCAGCCCCAACTCCTGAAGCCTCGAGAGCCCAGCAAAGAGTCCTTGAGGAAGCGCGCTGAGGTGGTTGTTGTTCAGCCACACTTTCTGGAGCGCTGAGAGCCCAGCAAAGAGTCCTTGAGGAAGCGCGCTGAGGTGGTTGTTGTTCAGCCCCAACTCCTGAAGCCTGGAGAGCCCAGCAAAAAGTCCTTCAGGAAGCACGCTGACTCTGTTGTGCTGGAGATCTAAAGTCTGGAGCCCCGAGAGACCAGCAAACAGTCCTTGAGGAAGCGCACTGAGGTGGTTGTTGTTCAGCCACACTTTCTGGAGCGCTGAGAGCCCAGCAAAGAGNGCGCACTGAGGTGGTTGTTGTTCAGCCACACTTTCTGGAGCGCTGAGAGCCCAGCAAAGAGTCCTTGAGGAAGCCCACTGAGGCGATTGTTGTTCAGCCCCAACTCCTGAAGCCTCGAGAGCCCAGCAAAGAGTCCTTGAGGAAGCGCGCTGAGGTGGTTGTTGTTCAGCCACACTTTCTGGAGCGCTGAGAGCCCAGCAAAGAGTCCTTGAGGAAGCGCACTGAGGTGGTTGTTGTTCAGCCACACTTTCTGAAGCTTCGAGAGGCAGCAAAGAGTCCTTCAGGAAGCGCACTGAGGTAGTTGTTGTTCAGCCCCACCCCCTGAAGCCTCGAGAGCCCAGCAAATAGTCCTTCGGCTGCCATGGAGAGGTGTCGCGGGGTTCCGTGCTGGGTTCTATGTTGGGTTCCAAGTTGGTTTCAAGACAATACGTTCAAATCACATCCACAACACATTCAAACCATGAAAAACAAAACATGTTCAAATCATATTCTAAAAGATAGTGTTTTGATTTGAGCTGCATAAACCAACCATTTTTCAATTTCACCAGCCCAGCACTCTTGTGGGAGCGACACAACGGGGGAGCCATGTCAGCGGGGAACACAACGGGAGGAACAGCAGGAGGAAATGAGAAATGGTGGGTTTATGGTGTTTGAATGAAACAACAAATTATCTTTATTTCGTAAAATGTGTTTTGAATATGGTTTAGATACGATTTTGAAAATGTTTTGGAATTTGTTGGACATCATATGCTTCCATTTTGGCAACCATTTTTTAAGACATTGTGTGTTTCCATTTTTGGGGGCCACTCAATTTTGAGGACATTATGTCCTTCCATTTTGGGACCAATCTTTTTGGAAAGATTTTAGGCTGCCATTTTGGGAACCATTTTTAAAGACACTATCGCTGAGGTAGTTATATCCGAGCCCCAATTGCTGGAGCGCTGAGAGACCAGCAAAGAGTCCTTCAGGCAGTGCACTGACTCTGTTGCGCCCGAGATCTAAAACCTGGAGCCCCGAGAGCCCAGCAAAGAGCCCTTCAGGAAGCGCGCTGAGGTGGTTGTTGCCCAGGAACACTTTCTCGAGCCTTGAGAGCCCAGCAAAGAGTCGTTCAGGAAGCGCATTGACTCTGTTGTGCCGGAGATCTAAAAGCTGGAGCCTTGAGAGGCCAGCAAAGAGTCCTTCAGGAAGCATACCGAAGAAGGTGGTGCCATTGTTGCCATCGTATCAAAGTAAAAAAGGATTCGATTTCACCCCAGACATCGCGTGCAAAACAGGAACAAACGAACACAATAGTTTTGATGCAGGCTGCGTTGTCACGGAATCTTGCTATCTGTGCATGTGTCATTAGTTAGTTTAAACACACATGACTTTCAGCGGCTACAGGCCTTCAGGAAGTTCTCGCAGGAAATTGTGACTGAGGTCCAGGAATAGCAAGCCTGTCGCTCCAGCGAAAGCGTCTCGGTCAACTTTGCTGATGTTGTTCCCGCTCACGTCGAAGTATTTCAAGTGCGGATTTCGCCGAAATAGTCGAGCTGGCAAAAAACCGATCAAGTTTCCGGGTTCCAAGTCATACCACGTCCATGTTGTATTGTCAAAGCCTGGCTTGCTTCCAAGCAGAAGCTTCTGTAGGGCTGGCAGGTGGCACAAGTGCTCTTCTGAGATGTTGTGGAGCTTATTCCCGTGCAGGGAGAGGACTTCCAGCTGCTTCAATCCATAGAAAGATTCCCTGGTCAGCATCGTGAGTTTTGCCCGGCTGATATCCAATATCTGTAGGCAAGGCAGCTGCTGAAAGGTTCTTGGTTCCAAGCTTGTTAAGGAATTGTTCGCAAGGGACAACTGTGACAGGCGGCAACCCAAAGGTTTGAAAGCTTCTGGCTCAATGCTGGTGACACCAGCAATGACAAGCTGCTCTTGCTGCAGTTGCGCTGCCAAGCCGCAGCTTTGAAGTCGTCCAGCGGAACACCGGCAAGGGAAGCACGTGAAATCTCCCGTGTGCCCTGGATAAACATCCTGACAGAACAGGAAGTAGACCAGCAACGCTGTCAAACATGGTGAGTAGATGTACTTCAGGAAGCACCTCATCCATCGCACACGCGCCCAGTTGAGGATAACCTTTGGGTGCACCTGTTCGGCATCCAACATATTGGGTTTTTGCATTGTGTTCTGGACAGATCGACACGCGCAGCAGACGTGAGCAATGCTCATATACACGGCCATGTATTGCAGGAAGTCTGAAGGAAAAGCGAATTTGGGACTGATGCCTGGCGCATCTGACATCAGCCAACTTCATTATGCATATGTTACATACTTCATAACAAAACCCCAAGTAAACCGTAGACTAGTGATTTCAGACCACAAGAGTATCCCAGAACAGCCTCTCACACTACTGACTACTCNATGTTACATACTTCATAACAAAACCCCAAGTAAACCGTAGACTAGTGATTTCAGACCACAAGAGTATCCCAGAACAGCCTCTCACACTACTGACTACTCTTCAGCGCGCATGAGCGAACATCTCTGTGTCGACTCAAATACGCTGAGGTGGTGAGGCGCCTGTCCAACTGTCATTTCACCAAAGTCTGCATGTCCTATTATGTTGGCCAAGACTTTGACAAAGGATTCATGTGTTGGAAAGCATTTTGGGTGAGGTTCATAGATGTTCATAGGACTTCCGGANGTCTGCATGTCCTATTATGTTGGCCAAGACTTTGACAAAGGATTCATGTGTTGGAAAGCATTTTGGGTGAGGTTCATAGATGTTCATAGGACTTCCGGAATTCCGGTTCAATTCCGCAATTCCGACTCATAAATCCGTGGCAAGTTGCTGTTGCTGAAGCCCAGCTGCGAGCGCTCTCCAAAATTGCCCCAAACGGACACAGTCGTGTGCAACTCGCTCATCCCCATCACAATCATCACCAAATAGGTCAAAACANAGGTCAAAACATATCCCAAATCAAAGAAAACGTCCAGCATCGCACATGCGTAGCGACACTGCCGACTCCCTGGGAAAACGAATAGCACGCTGGGGTAGATGCTGTTGCAAAGGAGTAGCACCCAGAAAAACCAGAACGTTGCCTTCAGGGTTTGGAAATCCACCTGCTTAACCCTATTCGCATATCAATCATGATCAAGCCATGGTTTTTGCCCCTGCCTTCAACGATTCTGCAACTGAGACCCCTTGCTGCTCTCCAAAAAGAGTAATGGCACCAAGCAAATGAAGCTTGCCAAATGNGGTTTTTGCCCCTGCCTTCAACGATTCTGCAACTGAGACCCCTTGCTGCTCTCCAAAAAGAGTAATGGCACCAAGCAAATGAAGCTTGCCAAATGCCTGCAGGAAAACGGTCAGGAGCTGCAGCAAAGCCACTTTGAAAACGTAGTAGCTGCCTTCAACTCCAAAATAGCGGTCGTACACAATTTGTGATAGCCTTTTCCGTNACGTAGTAGCTGCCTTCAACTCCAAAATAGCGGTCGTACACAATTTGTGATAGCCTTTTCCGTTTTGCAGCTCTTGGAGAATGACTGCAAAGCAAATCACGCGCAAAAATCACTACAAGAAGTGCGTAAGGCCCTGAGAAGCACAAGGCATCCCACCAAGACCCTTTGTCAAACAGCTGGTCTCTAAATGCAAGAAGATTGCTAAGATCCGCTGGGAGTAATTCGATGCTTTCGTGCAAGCTGGAAGGGCCGTAGCGAAAGAAGTATTGGCACGTGAAATAAGCTGCTGTGCTCATACCAATGAACCGTGCCAGTGAAAGAACCGCAGCAACCACAATCCGGGAGCCGGAAGATCCGGAACCACACAAAAGCATCAAAAGCTGGCACGGCCAATGCGAATCGTTCGAAGAATCATGCTGAGGGTCTCCGGAATTTGGGCCCTTTGCATCCACACGTTGGAGCCATCTTCGAGGCTTTGCATCCTCCAGGAGGCCAAAAGCATCAGCTAAACGGCAAAGATCACTGAGGTTGCTCTCCAGCTTCTCCAAGGAGGCGACACAAAGAATGACTGTGGCCAGATAACCTGAGTTTCGGATGGTTTCGGTTTCACCATGTTTCACCTGCTGGCCTTTGAAATGATTAATAAAGATTAGCTCGTGTAGGTTAGTATTGCAGCACCACCTTGGTGCCATTTGACATTGGCTTCATTTTTATCCGCTGGAGAATGGTTGGGATGCCTTCAAATGTCCTGTTTCAATGGCAAGTGGCCGTCCATGGACATCACGATCTTGCTACATCTCCGCTCTTCCTCTTGGGCAAATCCATCCCACAATGCCACGATCTTCCAAGGTTCTTCTTCGCTCCTGAACCTGTTGCTCAATGCACTCCACACCAGTTTCACTTGTTGTAGGGATTCACAAAGGATTTCGCAAGAAAGAACATCCACATGGTCTGCTCCTGGAGATGTGGGAGAAAAACCAAGGCAAAACTGTCTAAACATGTCATCACAACTTGATACCATTGGAGAAGATCTGAACAGATCGAGACGGATCTGAACGCAACTTGACCCGTTTCAACTGGCAGGTCCTTGCGGACTCGTTTCAAGGTCGGCAAGACGCTTGATCTTTGCATTCACCGTCACAACCTCACCGCATCCCTCGCCCACAGCCCGACGCAGTGCTTTCCTGAGACATCGATGGAACGCCTAAACCTGGAACGCCTAAACCGCGCAGATATCGATATCTGAAAGCAGATCTGCGTTCTGAAAAAATAGAGATCACATAAGAAGATAGGGGACTGGATCTGAGGATGTCCAAGCTACTACTGAATATGTCTATTACTGAATATGTCGTACAACCCGATCCAGGGGTACTGCTTTTGCTCATCACTGCAAGTTGCGACTGTAGTGGTTCAAAGAAGAGAAGTCACTGTGGTGCATACTGTGTTTTTTGTCCTTGAAACAGCTGTAAAAAGTGGAATGAATCAAGGATAAATCCAACACCCCAAAAACTCCAAAACGAGTTTTGACTTTTGATATCACTCCTGCTCCAATGCGATGCAACAAGACATAGCATCGTTTTAATAGATAAACAGTTTCATTTCTTCATCGAAATCTTGTACTGCATCGTTGGTCTCATCAGGATCCAAACTTCTTGTCCTAGCGTCTGAAAGCTGACAAAGTAAATCCGTGCTTGAAGAAAGTTCGTTTTCCTTGGATCAAGATGAGTGGGGTCGCTTGTCGACGTGCAGGCTGCAATCAGCTCAAAGTGCACTTGCGGCACAACAACAAGCAAACACAAATGCGAGAAGCGGAAATGTGCGAAAGATGTTGAAAAGATGCAGTCACAGCGTCAAATCCGGATCACTTTGTCGCAGATCTTTGCCCCAAGGGAAGTCATCAGCGCAACTTCCAAAGACCAGAGAAAGGTGCGACAAGTTCTCAGGTTGAATCACCTCCAAACCAAGTCCGATTCTCAAACACATCTGCCAAACAGGTGTCGATCNGGTGCGACAAGTTCTCAGGTTGAATCACCTCCAAACCAAGTCCGATTCTCAAACACATCTGCCAAACAGGTGTCGATCGCATCAAAGACAGGTCAAAATGTTGGACACAGAAATGCCATGTCGAAAGTTGGTATGCCAAGTTTTTGAAAAAGGTTTGTCGGAACTTGCAATACCCGCTGCTAATCTAACCTGGCAATGGGAAGTAGACAGAAACATACAGAAACAGCCCATTTATGGATGATTTTTGCGGTTCAACCCTCCATTTGCATCTACTTCCCATGCTTGCCACGTTTGATGATCAGGGTGGGGATGGCCTCTGAGCAAATGGCTTCAGAAGCCAACGACAATTCGAGAGTTGCTCGGTGCATCTGATCGAATCGCAGCACTGCGTAAGATACGGATGCAAAGAGCAGCGAGATCAAAAGGATACCAATTGAGGTGGCAGACCCTCCCACCAGTCCAGAAAGGCTCATCCAAAGCACAGGATACCTACAGATATCATCAGCTACTAAGGTCATCACGTGCTCCATGTTGAAACAAAAACGTGATATATAATCACACACGTGCGTACAAGCTGCAAAGAAATGACGATCAAGGCCAGCAAGGTTCTCGATTCGACATCAGCTGCGGCTTGCACAAAGAAAATCATCAGCAGCTCTGCATATTGAAAAGCCTCAGAGCTGTTCTGCCACAAATGCCATNGATTCGACATCAGCTGCGGCTTGCACAAAGAAAATCATCAGCAGCTCTGCATATTGAAAAGCCTCAGAGCTGTTCTGCCACAAATGCCATGTCAATGTGCTGATCCGCAAAGCCATGGACAGGTCACAGCATGTTGCTCGACAAGGTTGCACAGCATGTGGTGGTTACATAGTTTCCATTCTCAGCTCTTTCGAAGCTTGGATGTTGGATGACAAGTGCAAACCATGACAGCAAATCCGTCAACTTTTTGAATCCATGGCACGAGATGACATCTGGAGAACGCCTTGTCCATTTTCGCTCGTTCCGCTACTCGGTTGCAGTATCCATCAGGATTTCCATGGAACTTCGTGCAGCAATTGCACGGGAACGGATCCTGAGGCCGAAACATCCAAATAATCAAGCAAACTACCGATGAAGAACATGAATTACCAGTTGATCTATGATGCCATGGTACATACTATAAATAAATACTTTGATAAAATGAATATCTGATTGTTGATGATGCGCATCTGATTGTTGATGTCTTCGCTTTGTATCGGAAAATCTACAAGAAAACACTGTTTGACCAACCCGAAAAGCCTCACCTGCAAATGTTCCCTTCAATTCAGAGAGTCATGCAAAAATTGTTGCTACGGATTTTCCGTTCCTTTGGAGCTATGCCTTCCTGGCGTTCCAGGGGGTCTTTGGGTCAAGGTTCGATTTGCGAATCTGAAATGTCGCTGAGCGAAGCTGAGCTTGCAGAGGGTGTGAGTGAACCTCTTGCAGCGAACCGCGCAACTGAAACTCTTGGCAGTTCATGTCATTTCATGTCTACATGTGCATTGAAACCGTGTAGATCTATGTAGTGTGCAGTGAACTTCTGCCAGTAGGGTGGAAACGTGGAGTATCAAGCCACAAAGAAAGCACCATTATGTAGTTGACGACCGCCAGACAGCCGTGCACCGCTAGTGTGGGTATAGCAACTAAACACAGCTAAAGTGCACCCCCGAAAGCTCAATTTCCAACCTCTGCCTGTACCTGTTGTAAGATTTGAAAATTTGTTTGGTTCTAAGGGTCAAAATACACATGAAGGTGGCAATGACTCGCAAATTTCTCGGCTTGCCTATCTGAAGGCGGCTTTGAGAATGACGCACCTGTGCAAACCATAGTTTCTCATCAACACTCAAAATGAAAATGTCATCGGCCAACAGCTACAAAATCATTGACAGAGCCTTCGAAATCATGGGTTTGGGAGCCGCAATCAGCCACACACATTTCAAAGTTCTGAAGATTTCTGAACGAAACGATTATGAAACGGCTGCAAGATGCCTCCAGCTGCTTTGCCCATGCGAGGCATTGGAGCTTCGGTGTCCACTGGTCTGTATCCTGGGATGTTTTTTCAAGGAAGGCGCAGTGCAACCGCAAAGGGCACTATGTTGCGCAAACCAATTCGACGGCCCCTGTTTCAGGTTGCTGTGTCCAAGAATGGACCCCTAGTTCCCCGACGGTTGATGTTTTTTCCCCCATTGAAGTTGCCATACATTGGTGTGAATGTCCCATTTCTGGACACACTCAGGTGTTTCGACTCGAATTCAATGTTTTGAACCGATAAACGAAGCAGAATCATAATGTCATAATATAACATAATATAATCATACCATAAAACGGAAACCCTGTCTGAATGAAACCGTCCTCGATGTGAACCCACATGTAAGGTCCGCGTCTCAGGCACTTCTTCATCTGCCGAGCCGTAGCAAACCTCTAGCATCAGCAAGTTCGGTTCGTCCAGGTCAAAGGATTGACCATCAACAATGGCAACAACAGGAAACGAAGTTTGATTTCAAAGAGTGATTGACCCTAAATTCTGGCAGTTTTCTGTCAGGTTCATAGAATTATCCCGGCAAGAGACCCCAAGCGTGAGGAGAAGATGTGCTGACAAAACCATTTGGGATCTTCATACAAGGACCTCTGGGAGGACTTCGCTAGGATCTCCGCAAAAGATTTCTTATATATATATATATATACATATTAATAGAAGATCTTGGTATACGAGGACATCTAAGAGAACGTGACAAGATCGGCCTACAAGGACCTGTGGAAGATTTTCATATAAGACCCCAAGTGCGAGAGTGAAGAGGGTCGTGCGGGCGAAAACTGCAATTTCACCAAATATTGCACACACCACAGCAAATTAAATGAAAGTTGACCTGAGGCATCCGAAGTGCTGCACATGCCACGCAGAATCATCACCATGTACAGCACCCAAAAGTGACAACAGTCTCACAAAAACAAATATTTCAAAGCTTTCAAAACATCGCCCAAACTCACAACGCAAATATTGCGCCTGCCACGACAACTGTCCTCCGGCGCCTCTCATTGCAACAAATGACAAAAGCCTTGCAAGGTGCATGAAATATGGCGCCTGCCACACGGGCGAAAAAGTGCCGATGTCTTGTACTTGTGACGCAAAAGAAAACGAGGTTCTGACCCTCCAAAAGTGACGAATCACTTGCGCCTCCACACAAAATGTACATGTTTTAAAATCGGACAGGGCGAGAACGCACCTGCACAATACTCGTCTCCACGGACATGTTTCGTGCGAGACTTCCCAACTGCGAGAGAGAGGAACTATTGTACCAAGGGTCACCAAAAAAAAATGGCGAGCACCCACGCTCGATCCCTCGGTCAACCCCGCCACCTTTACCGTGACCCCATAGTATAAACACACCGGTGGAAACAAAAATTCTCTTCCCAGTGGTCATTTCACAAGCACCTGTCCCAAACAATTTCGTTTTGAAATTCTAGATGATCTGCGACGAATCTGCGATGGTTCCTGGGAAAAACTAAACCGCGCCAAGCTTCAATGCTTTCTTGGAGGCGCGCGGTACGCTGGGACAGCCGTTCACATACAAGACCAACTCCTTCAAATTCGAACATA
>BGPT01003657.1:20163-34387 GCA_003297045.1 Symbiodinium sp. clade C Y103 | reverse complement strand
TGCCAGTGTGGCCGTGGCCAGGGCTGTGGCAACCGGATCCTCGGTCGCCATCAACCTCCTTCAGCTGGAGCGTCACCAGGACAGCTCCGCTACCATGTTTGGAAACACGGGCGTATTGGGCTCCTTTTCTTGCTTGAGTGGATAGGGCTGCGGTGTCATTATGCACCTAGGATCAGGGTGGCTCTTTACAGAAANACACGGGCGTATTGGGCTCCTTTTCTTGCTTGAGTGGATAGGGCTGCGGTGTCATTATGCACCTAGGATCAGGGTGGCTCTTTACAGAAAAACTCAACAATAATCTAATCTAATCTAAAAAGATACTTTTGTATTTCGGCACAAACTTTCTCGAACTTGGCCATGGGACCGCCGGACGCATGATGGCCATTTCGATGGAGCCCACACTAGCGCCGATGGTGGCATGTTCCACCGCAGACAACTCCTCGGATGTCGAGGATGGGCCCGGATGGAGCTGTTGTCAATGGATTGGTTGAAGGAAAAAGCGATGAGACACAAGGGGAAACCTCTATAGGATCGATAGGTTTGATGTTGGGGAAGTTGGGCTGACCGCTACACGCCGTGGCTTTGTGCCCGGTGACCCAAATCCATTAAAATCATTTGGAAACTGAAGGACTTGGCAACCCAACACTAGTGCGATGGCAGGGAATCAAGACTGCCCATGGGATGGTGTGTGCAGCATTTGGGGGAAAGTACTTGGAACCTGCAAAGATATGCAAAGATACAATTGGTGCAGAAACTCCCACGGTGATCTACTGTATCACAAAGATGACACTTCAATACTTTTCATGTGTTGGATCTTTCACTTGCCAACAGGTGAGGTGTGAGGTGCACAAATGTGTCCCTGCTTGTGATCGAACTGGCTGATGTATTTCAGAAGATGAAGATTTATCAGATATGTGGGTCTGAAATGTAGGCCTGTATATTTCATGTTCCTAGAAATCTACAGAAATCTCACATTTTTATTCCTGTTTTCCTGTTCCAAATCTGGACCCACATGTCACAATTCATCTCTGAGGGACTCGGTTCTTTGCCATGTGAGGTCGCCTCCACACTACCAGTGGAAAATCGACTTTCGCTATCGAGACGGGAGAAATAGAAATACCAACCATAGATCACACGGAAATCTCCTGGGTTCACTTTGCAAATCTTTACAATCTTTACAGCTGCCATGGAAGCACATATCCGGATATATCCAGAATCTTCAAGGCTTCACGTTCCGATTCCAATACGAAGGAAGATTCGAGATTCGAGGAATTGCAATGAATTGCAGCTGTCCAAATTCAAATGCACCCCAAATTGCCAAAGGAGACCAAAAGCAAATGGAACAAAATGGAACAAATAAATACAAAGAAGTCAATATGATGTCAATAAATCAGTTCCGTCCAATGCTCATGACTCAAGACTCTTGTGGTTCCAGCCTGCAACGTCTTGGAGGGGGTTGGTATTAGGGCCCTGGGTTGGGCGGGGGGTGGGGGGGTAACTGAGCCGAACAGCAAAGGTCAGCATAGGTGGCAAGCGTTGACAAATCACGTCATATCGAATTTCTTTGGCTGTCAGGCCGTCAGGCCAGAAATCGAAGAGAGACATTCCTCTACCAATTTATCCTGGTGAGAATCGATGGGAAATTTCTCAGCGCCCTGTACTCTTCATTATCAAACGCAATGGCGCTTAGCTAGGTGTCTTTCTTTGCCCAACATCTCCTTTCAATAGTCGTCAGCTTAAATCATCCCTGCAGCACAATAGCAACATTACAACAGCCTCCAGGAACCACATGGGGAACCACATGGAACCACACTGAGGATCCACTTAGGATCCATCCATATCCATCGGATCCATCCCCTAACCTGTCAGGACCTGTCAGGATTTTCCCAGGGATCCGTACCGCCTTCTTTGGAGCTGGAGGTCGTAGGTCCTGAAGCTCCGTGCTGCAAACCAATGACACTACGATATGTGCCTTCAGCAGCTGCCTGGAAACTCTTGTAATAGATTGCTGTATATGATGTATGATATGTTTATTATGTGAATTATGTGAATCATTGTCAATCATTATCAATTTACATCTAATGCAAAAGTTGCATTGGGAGGTTCTTGAGACAGTCAAATCTGTTGATTTGACTCTGATCTTTCCCCCAAGCAGTTCATTCCACTTGCACGCCGGTTTTTTTGAGTATTAAAAATGAAGAATTGCAGCATTCTCAGAGTGTTTGAACATGTTTGAACATCAAAATCAACAATTATCAGTGATCAGTAACACTTGATAGCTATCACTTAACTATCCAGGCAGTTTCACGTCCGCTGCCTGCCTCCGTGCTTGGCGACACCGCTGGTGGCGGCACCGGCGTCCCAGGTGTCCGCGGCGTCGGCGACGCCGGCGACGCCGCGGGCGTCCCCGAGGCCATGGGCGAATCCGGAGGGACCGCCGTGGGAACCGCGGGTGGAGCTATGGCTGGCGCAGGGTCAGGGGACGCCGTCGGTTCCAGGCTGCGAAGCAACTCCTGAGATTCCTGCAGAAATGCGGAAAGATGCAGATTTGTTTTTCAAAAATTGGAAAGCTACAAAAGCTACAGCTTTGAAAAAATGTGAAACATCAAAATCGCCAAAATGAATAGCAAAGACCTACAGTTGTGGTATATTGTGGTCATATCCTATTACACCTATGACATCTATCACACTAGTCACTATTATATTACATAAATTGTTGCCCCAACCGAATGCTTTCAGAATGAGTGCTCCAGGGTTTCAGTCAGCACAGCAAGGCGCCCTTCCGGTCCTTGTGGAGCCAGTAGCCAGTGCCCTTGCAGAGCGAGTGAATTCAGCAAGGTGTGGGTACTGAAGAAATGGACCATCCACAGGGCCGCTTTCACTGATTTCCAGACATGAAATGACACTCCCAACATCTGGCCTCACATATGTTTTAGTATGTTTAAACAAATGGCGACGACCCAACCCAACGTGAACAGGCGAAGACTTGGACGCGCTTACCGTCAGCTTGGACTCCACGGAAATGTCTCCGAGGCCCCGGCCATGCCAAGGAACATCACTAAAGGAGATGCCAGAAGCGTTCCCACCGCTACCTGACCATGGTAGTAATGGAAGAGGCCATGATATGGGCAGGTGGGTTGGTTCCAGAATCATCCAAAACGATAGTCTGAGGAGCAGATCCTGAAATGACAAACACATACATCAATCATCACCCATCTGGTTGCAGTGGGTGTAATCCTGAGGCAGGATCGAAAAATACCTGGATCAGCCATATAACGACCCCAGGATAGCTGCTCCACATGGATAACCTGCAAGTCCTTTTCTTTGACAGCTGCAAAAAAATTGATTGATCCAATGTGGAAATGCCCAAGATACTGCAAGACTACTTGTCAAATGCACAGCATTCTGACAGCCCACCTGGGCCCAACAATGCATAAAATTTGTTCTGCAACTGTTCAGCATTTAATTTGTAATCCCATGTTTGATTCCGTTAGCCAAATGCTGTCATCAAGAGGTGATTTACGAAGCCCTGACGGCGGAGATGGATCTACAACTTGCGTACCATGCTACTCACATCTCCACAGTGAATGGACATCCATGAGCTACATGGAAATGGTTTTCACAATTTTTCACATGTGTTCAGAGCCTCACCTTGCCCATGAAGCCAGCTTGAACCGCTGTCATTGCTTTCAGTGGCACACCAGAAGCAAGAAGTTGAAGGTTCAGGAGAACCTGCCCCCGAATCCCCGAGATGCAGCGAAGATGACGAAAGGAGAGGATTCCGAGCTGCAAGATTCCAACAACTTGGTCTTTTAGCTAATTTGGTTGATGGGTATTTCATTCTTTTTGAAACAGACTTTGAGGAAAAGCCTGTCATAGGAAAACATATAAACAATATGCAACAATATGAATTCAGACATGTCTGACCGCAGAAATTGAACCCTTTCGAAACTGTTACATTTTAGCACAATCAAATTCTTGCATTCCTCGATCACTCTTGGAAATTCCGGAACCCCAGACGCAGGAGGCCTGCATGATGCCATGGCAAAAAGACAGCACCACATAGGTGGGCAACAAGCGAAAGCCCGCCTTGTGTGAGATGTGAATATGTGAGTGGATTTAGTACTTGCAAATGGGCCTAAGGGTGGAAACAAACTACAAACCATGGTCCCAAACGCCACTAGATGTCTTTGACATCTCGCAATATTTGGGCAAGTATCGAACTACGTTGGTTTTGGTGGAAACCGCTTTGCATGGCTACACTTAAACGACTGAAAATCAGGTTCTATTGATGGATACAATGACATGGGCACATGGACAAAGCAAGCAGCGGTCAGGGAATTCCGAGGAAGCCACGACCAGAAACCAAACAAAATGGTTTCAAATTTCAAGTCGGGGCACTTGAATTCGCAACTCATCAGTACTGTAGAAATCAAATCACAAGAAATTTTCGGCACATCCATTACAGTACACCAAGACCGTCATTTGATAGGACAAACAGGTCACATCGTCAAGAACCCACTGCGCATGGGAAACATTAAACATGTGTTTGGTATGGTCGTCGGACACGTACTTTTGTGCACAAAACAATTGGCACTAATGCGCCAAAACAATCCGATATCCCCTGTCCCCCACATATTTTGGGAAATTTCAGGTTGGTCAATGTGTTTTTAAGTGATTCCGTTTAGGAATTATATAATTCAAAAATCAAGGCCCAATATGAAGTAGCAACTAGTTAAGCCCGGGATGTTTTTTTAAATTAAGGTGCATCTTTGAAAATCGAAATTTCAGTTGTTTTTGCTAAGATTGTCACTATATTCTAGAAAGGAATTTGATGGATTTTTAAACGAACATTGTGTTCTTTAAGAAAGATACGTTATGACAACCGAAAACTTCGAAATGCAGTTTTTGGTAGTGTTTTACTTCGATTTCAACAAGGAATTTCATCGATGCTTAAATCGAAAGTTTTAATGTTTCCAATTAAGTTTAAAAAAAAAACACCATATCGATGGTAAACCCCCTGCCCTGATACTAAAAGACGAATCCACGTGTTTATCATTGGGAGGTAGGGGGGAGGTTTAGTATTGGAGGGGCAGGATTCGCACGACAGTGGGCTCTGCCAAATTCTATGCCATATTTTGAAACTTCTGGTTCCGAAACTTGTTTTTGGCGCACCAGGAAAAAAATACAGTGAACCAAGTTGCTGGGTGAGCGGTTTGCCAACCAATTGCGGCAATGCCGCCGCCGATCAAGCCTGTCAGGAAGCAATATTGGGCCGGCTAATTTCCACGCGTTTTCCCTTGCCGAGAGGGAAACAAACCTGAACTTGCACATAAACTCCACATCAATTTGGGCTTCGGATGGTTCCAGCTGGGGCAACCTGAAGCCACTGCATCCCGCGCAAAATGGCCTGAGAGTGGGTCATTGAGCGCAAACTGCAACCTGCAACAACATGGTGCTGTAGAGATTGGGTGGGCTGCCCTCTTCCAGGAAGTTCCAACAGCATAGCGGCCTTCCTACGCAGGGGCCCTGCGTCCTTATCAGCGAGCTTGCAGTCCGAAAAAAAAAATCAGAAGCTGCTTGGTCTAGGCACCAAATGCACTAACGGCAAAAACAGACGAAGCAGCGCAGGGAAGTCGCAGGGCGTTCGCAGGGCCGCTACTATGCCGTGGTTTCATGAACTTTTTTCCACAAAAGCAGTGTTCCTGCATACCTACTCTCACATATCAGATGGCACCTATGATGCTTTGCATTTCGTTCGGCAATAGGATTTGATTTGCAATCTGTGGACTCACCACAGCACATGTTTGTCACCCACAACAGTGTAGGAAGTGTAAAACTGTTCTCTTGTTTTAGCAATGATGCTCTTCAAAGCATACGTCCATGTACAGTATAGGCGATCTTGGAACCTGCTCCAGTGGCGATGAGGTTGGAATTTCTCTTAAGGCTGAATCTTGAAACAATCAACAGAAAATTCATTCACAGTGGTTCATATTTGGCTATGGCGGCTATGGGTCAAAATTATGTACCACAATAATTGGATGGCTAATACTAAACATAGACCTAAATCTGTGGTCCCCCAAGTCTTTAATTTTGACCCATAACCATTTAAAGTGGACATCAAGCAGGATTGGCAGTTTCATAGCAGGTATGCTTTTTGCAGAACCGACAAGTCCGACAAGTCATAGTTCTCTCTTCTAAGACCCTCAGAAGCTGCAAAATGTGAAGAACCCGTGCTTCCAAACCCTGAAAATTTCTCGGGTTTGGGAATAAACCCCGGTTGGCCAAACCCCTAGCTTTACCGAAACTTATATTTCAAGAGATCCAAGTGCATCCGACATTGAGGCCCTTCTCACTTTATTTGACAACAACAGGCGCTGTTTGAAGCGATCCACTTTCTGTTCTTATTGTAGACTCCACCGAAAATAATCGCACTTAATCAACCCAAATATATACTTTTTTGCGGGGTAAATCTCGGGTGTGGATTACCTCCCAGGTCAAACCCAAGAGTTGCCGTGATTTGCCTGTGATATAACCATGTTTTGCAGCACAAAACCTGGTTTTGGCCAGTTTCTGAACAAAACAGAGATTTTCCACAACCCGTGATTTACCCATTGTATAACCGTGGTTTACCTGTGATACCCTGTCTTTTCAGACACGGGTTCGAGCCCCAAAACCCTGCGGATGTTCTTTTGCCTTTTTCATGACATTTCATATAAAACGCAAAACATGGGTGCTTGCAGCACTCGGACGATGCAAATCGGCGAGTCCCATCGAACGTGTCGAACATGTCGGCCCCCTAGTTCAACATGCATAGGTCTAGAACAGTAGCCAACTACAATCTGCAGTGAAAGGGGCAAAACCTGGTTTTCCTCGGTAAAACTTGGGCTGTCCGCCTGGATTTTTTTTTCGGTTTTGAAGGGCCCGGGTATTATATTATATATATATATGCATTGTTCTGAAAGAACCCAAGAAAGAAAAATGAAACAAACATCGTCTGCACCTGGCGTACCTAATCTGCAGCCTTCTTTGTTTTGTGCGAGAAACACTGATTCCATCTCAGCAAATAGCATGGCCAAACAAACACCGGCCAAGCATCAACAGGCTTTCCCTACACGCATTAGAATCTGATGCTAGTGCTACATAGTGCTACCAGTACCAGTACATCCAATCATATCTGAGTTGGAAGCAGGGTGACCGATTTCAAGTAAAAATGGAAAGCCTGCAATCAGCCCTTGACTGGTCTGCCAAATGACAGCCGTCATAGAGATCCTGGGTCGTGTCACTTTGATGCATGAATAGTTCCTACTCATCATCTTGGAACTCATCCAAATCGTAGACATCGTAGACTTTGGGAGAAGAAATTCAGAGGTAAAACAGCAAAGCAGGTTCATGAAAAGCATGCCATGAACAGGAACGTATAGAATATAGAAAATCATAGGAATGTATGATACCTGGTGGTTCCCACTTGAATGTCATCCTCTTCAGTCCCAAATACCAAGAGAAACACCAGCCCCAACCGCTGCCAGTGGCACATGGCGGTGGTGAGTTGTGCCAAGGCTGCACCATTCACCAGGTGCGATAGCAGCCCTGAGGTGGCGACACCGGGCTGATCATTTCTGGCACGGTTCATCGATGTTCATCCATGTTCATACATGGTGGACCATTCGGCTGGTGGTTCATGATTCTTCTTTGACGTATACTTTTTGTGATTAGTGCATCCGAATCTCCCAGTGCCATCCCCAGTGCCATCCGGACGAGTGCAGCGTAGTGCAGCCCAGTTGCGTAAACGCTGTGAGACTGGCCCAGGTGCTTGGGACAGCGCCTTGGGTCGATTGGGTCGATTGGGTCGATTGGGTCGGTCTTCGGCATCGTATCGAAAATGTGCAAATCCACTCAGGATGACGATTCGGATGCTGCAAGGAGTCAGACCAGGTTTGTTCTTCTGTCAACCCACCTTTCTGGTACTAGTTACAGGATGTTACATGCCTTTCAGGAAACAATAGGAGATATCATGAATCATAGGGATCCGCACGTCCTGTGAGAAGCTTCCCTGATTCGCAAATTGGGAAGACACGGCGCGTTTGCGATGAGCGGTGACAGTTTTGTCCCGTCGAGTAGTCATCTTGTTCTGGGGGAGAATCCAATGGGAATCCTGTGTGAAGCCGATGAATGTAGGGCATGCCTTCTGCACCCAATAGGCGTTTAAGGGACATGTGCAAGAAACATTAGCCTGCGGCTGAGCCATTTCACTAGAAGGCTCTGGCATGAATCAAAGAATCACAGAGCTGCTCATACTGTATCTGGGATCGCCCGAGATCGCCCAAGCCATGCTCCAGGACATGAACACGTAAGAACATGGTGGGTGTTACCTTTCCAACAAATGAATCGCACCTAGCTGGAGAATCCATTTTGGAACTTCAATGTTCTGCAGGCATTCACATATCCCTGATATCTTCCTAATGAGGTTCATAGGTTGCAGGTTGCTGTTGGCTTATGCTCCCTTGCCCAACATACCCCAACATACCTCAAGTCCAGCCTGAGACCAGGATGGTAGAAATGGGATGCACGCCTAAGAGGTCCACCAGGGGTTGAAGGTCTGTGACACTCCACCATTGAATAATTTACAATATTGTAGTTTCATATCTAATATACATACATGATTTATAATATATATATATAATTATATATATATATATTATATATTATATATATATTATATCTATATATTATATCTATATATATATATAATTATTGGTTTTCTTGAACTTGAGCTTTCTTGGCTGAAAGCTTGCAAGAAATCTGCTGTTTCTGCTATGCTTGGACAGCTTGTAAAATGGCTGGAGATTGAGTGAGACATTCTATATCCAGTCCGCAAAAATCGACATCTTTCAGGAATTGATATATTTCAATCACAGGATCTTGTTGGATTTGGTTCTGGTAGTTTCATGTTCCACCATGTTTATTTCATGTTTTGTTGTGACTTTCTTCGCGCTTGAAGCTTCAGCCGAGGCACCATAACTGCGCTGCTTCCCGCTCCAGCCTTCAGGGAACGGTGCTGGTTCTGCCAGAATTGCAATAGGAGTGGTGGTGGTCACCCAAGTTCTAGTGCCAGTCTGATATACTGGCATTATACTGGCCTGATTGCAAATGCAGGGGGTGCATTGCATTAGTTGCATTGGATTGTGTTACAGCAGCTATTTGTCACTGAATATCTTGGATCTGTACCAGATGCAGCTGTACATGCTTTTTTAAGGCGCAACTTGCCACCGCTGACGGCTGACAATGGTATTCTTTGTACTTCCAGAGGCCCATGGCCTGTAGTGCCATCATCGTTCCCACAGAAGTGACCATGAACCCGGACACCACCTGCACTGGAGGAACCACTGAAAGAACAAGATTGACAAAATCAGAAACTGTCATGTACGATGGTGCTTCTGGCAATCATGAAACCATCCAAAGAAAACCATCCAAGTATATGCCCAGGTTTGCCCCTCTACATACACAAAGCAGATTATTCAAATGATATCCGAAAGTCCGCGTCGCCGAGTCGTTCACTCCAAACTTTCGACGCGCGTACCACACGCAACGTGTTCTGCAACATCATAAACGAGCATTAATGATCATTAATGTTCATCAATATCCAATATAAGTATAAGAAACTGTACAGAACTCAAGGCATTGAAAGATCCGCCAAGGCTGCCGACATGGCACGAGCAAGCGCCTCGCTACTTGACACGGAAAGTGTCGACAACGACTCTGCTCCTAGCACCACAAGCAGCACCGAGGGACAAAGTCAGACCTCAAACTTTAAAGCCTGAAACATCAGACCTTGATGGCACATATTGAAATTTGCCATTAAACATCACCATTTTTGGTACCATAATTTTGAGCCATAGCCATATTGAAATATCATGACACATCCAATAGGAACATCGTCCATGCCACACAGTCCTGATGTGTGGCTCAGACCTGATCTGGTGCCATGAGCATCAGCCAACTTCACACTGAACAGAAAGTCTTCCGACCTGCGAAATCAACTGGGGAGATGATAGGAGTGGCATAATAAGATACGACAGTACGAGCAGATACATATATATATAATATAATATCTACATATATCATATATATATATGCATATCTATACATACATGCATTTGATATATTTTAATGTGTATACTATTAGATACTATCATATCCAGGTGGATGCTAGTGGTTGGTCTGAGATAGTAGTGATAATAGTTATACTGACAATGACAAGTATATAATCACATTCACAATAATTCATAGAAATATGTGAAACAAAAAATGAACTAAAACTACAATGCAATGATTCATACAGTGATACAGTGTGAACCAGTATAGCAATAGTAAGAATAGCAATCCTCACAGTATCGGCTAATGACAATCATTCTCAAGATTCATCAAGTCCATCATCACCAACGGAGCCTCTGCCGCCGAGCTGTTGCTCCATGACGGTGCCTGAAGTAGCTGGACAGCACCAGGCAGCTTCACACTCTTCCAAGTCAGCATCCAGGTTGGAGGTAAAAAAAAATGCAAGGAGTGACCAAATCGCTCGAGGAAATCGTTGCAGCATCTTTTGACCTTTCATGGACAAGTCTATATACTTTGGACCGGAACAAACCCACGGACTTCGATCCCAACCTCATTCAAAGCGCACCAGCGGCCCGCACCGGACGCCGTGGGGTGACTTGAAGACACAAAAAAGGAAGAACCCCCAAGAGTGCTCGATGGCATTTCCTGCTTTGGGCCCTTTCCGAGTGTGTTGGGAAATGTGCGGCATGCCTGTGTATTTCCAATGTCGGTGTTCATGTCTTGAGCGAGAATATTGCTTGCAACGAGCTACAGTGCAAAAAGGAAGCAAAAGCTAGACTCCCACACTGACAACTGTCAAAAGCTAAATGTTGCTTTTAAAAGCTATGAATCCTTGTAATTCATGGAGACAACTCCGTGCTTTGGGGAGATGCACCATGATGCACCCTCAAGAATCAACAAATCATCTTCTCCCAGCGCTGCAGTAAACCCACCTGCATATCTGGCCGTCTTCGCTCGCCTGGGCTTTTCATTGGGACAATGTCTGTGAGTGCTGATAATGGTCCACAAATAGACAGAAACCTACGGGGGCAACGGAGTTGCCCTTTTTTTCCATTGGAACTCACAGATTTGAAGAATTTTGTCAGCTGCAATATGGCAAAAGCGTGAAACAGACAGAACTCGTATTGTTGCTGCAGCACAGCCACAGATTGCTTGGGAAAAAAGCAGGGGCTAAAAGGAATACAGTATCTTCTTTGGCAACGATCATGCAAAGCAACCTAAAGGATCTGCAGTCTAATCCAGTGCAATCCTTGATGCAGCCCTGACAAGCTCCACCTTGACTGCTGTGCGAACAGTAGAGTCAAAGCGCTCGCCTCAGTCGCTAGGATGGTCGGGCCAGGCAAGTGAAGCAAGTTGAAAGAATTGCATGGCATGCAGTTTCAATATGTTTCAATATGTTACCATGTTTCGTCATGTTTCAATGGTTTGCTTATAGGGAGGCATGGTCCATGATGGCCCATGGTAAACTTTCAGTACCTGACAGTGCAACCCTGAAATAGACTTTTGAGGTAGGAATGGAAAAAGTGATAACAAGTGCATATGTACTGTTTTTTCCCAGCAGTTCGCAGATCCGCAGAAGGCAATGGTGCTCAGAATGCTCAGAAGGGTTCTGACCGATCTATTCCATCTGTCACTCTCAACAAAGTCGGGCTAGTGACCTCATCAAAAATCATCACAGTATTTATCCAATGAATCGGATCCCCAAATCCATCGAAAAATTCATTGCATTCATACCCCATGACACCAGCCTCCGGAAAAAAACGAGTAAACAGTCAACCACCTCTGCTGCAGCTCAGCGGCTGCCAAGCACTCATGGCCGGAAAAGAAGGACCTTTGCAAAGTTTCAAGGACAGGTGGCTGGTGAACTGATGTGAACTGTCCTTGTCATATTTATCATCATACGTCATACATTCTTTGGTGAAAAAGTTGCCCCAGAATGCGCAATGAACATTGGCGGCACGTTTTCAGGTCAAGGGGACTTGTAGCGCCGGAGTTCCAAAACTTTCAGGAAACTTTCAGGAGGACTCATGCTGGGTAGACCGGACCACAAGCACGGGGAAAAAGGCGAAATAAGATGTAGAACCAAGCCATTGGATCATGTTTGAATGAATAAAAGTAAGACTTGGTGCTGTCTCTTGTCGGATCATTCGTAGACACAGTCAAAACATCAGAGGAAAAAGGGGAACAGGTATCTTTGGCTGGGACATCTTGAGACGTGTATGACAAGTGTTGGCTCATGAAATCAGGTATTTCCAGGTCTCCATAGATATTTGATGGCAATCAACCTGGCCCCAGGATCAGCGAAAACCTGGTCCCAGCAAAGCTTCGAATTCAATGACCCAATCACTGCACCTTCTGTGAGTAGGCATGCCCGACGTGGGACGCCTTGGATGGGCCAGTTGATGATACTGAAAAGAAATCCAAAAGTACCTAGAATGACCTAGAAATCAAGTGACAAGGTAAGTGGACTGGACAGTTGTTCCTCTGCTTAACCCCTTTCTAGGTCATGCTCACTGTATCTGGCAACATCTCGGTGTCCAGGATTGTTGCTTGGGGGATAAAGATGTGGCCATGGGCCATGGGTCCAAACTGTTCTCCCCCACATTGCATAACTTGACATGCTTCGTGATCAAATTTTAATGTCTCACGTACCTCCAATACTCCTACAATGTATAGACCTATCAACATGTCAAAAACATACGTATACATAATCATGTGTATGTATATATGAATATGAATACTCATACATACATAATTGTACAGATAAATCATATTATAGCCTATAGCTATTAGCTATTATCAATATTGTATAATATACAAACATATACTCATTGCTTTTCATATGTATATATATATATATATTACTCTATATATAATATAATACATTATATATATATATATATTTATATATTCAATAGACATATTATTTCTACAATATCTATCCTATGATATCCGCACCATAAAGATGTACAAAACACCGACCACGGAAGCTTCGAGGTCCCTCACCTTGGAGCTGCGGCAGCCTCGAAACGAGGAGCCGATACACCTGGGACGCTGAGTGACGGAAAAACGACATGAGAAAATCCATTGGTTGTGTGGATTTTATGAATCTTATGTATAGTTAGTATAGTTGTTTATATGATTTTATGATGTTTTTTGGGTTTTCTATGGGTTTTCTATGGGTTTTATAACATCTTTTAATGTTTTATCAGGGTTTTGTTTGGTGTGTTGTGGTTTTGCATAGTTTTGTTGCAATGTAATCCCTTGTAACTTGTGATGTTGAAAAAATATGCAAAACTCACTAAAAACAATGGTTGTTTCATGTGGATTCCCAGCTCATGGATTATGAGAATCTCCAGGTAATGGAAAGGGTAGGTTTAAAAATCCCCTTGTAAAAGTAACATAAGAATAAAATCAAAACATCCAACTGGTTTTTTTGAAACACCTCAGGTGATTTCCCATGAAAGTGCACGACCAGAGGTCCTTGGCAGATCAAGGATTCCGTCAAGGGAATGAAAGCTGAGGGGTATGCTGAAGCTTTCACCAATGATTCAAAATCATTGAAAACTACAGAACGGAGTAGTGTTGCACAAAATCGTGTCAACGTTGGCAAGGAATATCAAGGAATGTGATGTGGCAGAGGCAATTAGTGCGGTGTCTTTCTTGACGCTGGGTATTCTGCGATACATCCATCATCAAAATATATCAAAATATCATCAATATATCTGCATTTAAGGATGATGTAACAGGATGTACGATGGAACTGTCTTATCTCCAGACTTCCCACCTGGCCTTGGAAGCTGAAGGTCAACATGATGCCCAGCACCTGTGCAACCGGCTGCACGTGCACGACGTCTCGGGAAAAAATGGGAAAAGCTCTGAAAAGTCGAACCAAAACTGTCGATACTCCAAAGGTTTTGGATTTGGAAACAACTTGAGATGAGATTCGACAAATTCAACTCCATTCGTCAACTCGGAGATGTTTAAGCATGCTATATCTACTTTCTACCAGAGGATAACAATAAGCAAAGTGCGTCCACCACTTTTACTTTCTCCTTGCACCCATAGCTATGTGCGCCCTCTAGTGGGCTTTAGCGCCGGCCTAAGC
>BGPT01003657.1:1163-19964 GCA_003297045.1 Symbiodinium sp. clade C Y103 | reverse complement strand
TGATGAGCCTTGCTCTGTTGTCTTGCTGTTTCTCACTGAGGTGCTCAATTGCGCTATTGTGTGCTCGGAAAATGTGGGGTCCTACAAAGTTTTCTTCATGAGGAAGCCTTTCCATCAACCTAACGTTGAANCTCACTGAGGTGCTCAATTGCGCTATTGTGTGCTCGGAAAATGTGGGGTCCTACAAAGTTTTCTTCATGAGGAAGCCTTTCCATCAACCTAACGTTGAATGATAAAGACTACTGAATGGGGAAAGAGCGCCGAGGGTTGAACACATCGAATTGTGGAACTCTTAAATACATACATGCAAGCAGTTCAACCCAAAAACAGCGTTTCTGACAAGTCTGATACGTATCACGCCGGCTGATTGAAGTATTTGCATCCAGGACAAGAAGCCAAGTTGAGGTCCATGTGAGACTCTCCGTCTCTTCCTTGCGCAGCACCAAAGCTCTCTTCAGGAGAGGCATATCGCAAAGCCTTCGGCTCAACTAGTGGACATGATTACAAGGATGTGATGTTTCACATTCTATTCACATAATCTTCAGAGCCAGTGGGGTCTTTCGTCAGCATTTTTTTCGGAAAAACAAGAGGGCACCCCTAGGCCTGGTGTTGTGCAAGCACTGATGCCTCTCCAGCAGGAGCCGCCACTACCTTGCAAGTGCTGCAGGTATATCTGAGAGCATTTCTAACTTCTAATTCTTATCTCCGGTAACCCAGCACGCAAGGTCGACTCTGTGGTTTGTCCTTCCCTCACCTCATCTTTGGAAAAGCTTGGATTAGAAGGACTAGAAGGTCTTAACAAAACTTGGGCCAACTCTACCCCAACTTGGTCTAAGTTGGGCCGAAATTAGGCCCAAGTTGGGCCCAAGTCGGTCCGTATTCCGCTCAACCTAAGCCCAAGTACCGCCACGTTTGGCCCAAGTAGGCTTAAAAGAGGGCCCAAGTAGGCACATGTTCCGCCGGCATCATGGTCTACGAGAGGGAAATGAAAAGCCGTCGCCTACTAATATCAACATGGTGCAGAACGTCCAGCCTCACTTCGCTGCACTTTTGGAGGTGTTTGGCTCACCTCAGCTTTGCTCCAAAATCAAAAACTGTTTCTTTTGCAAATGTCTGAGGAACTAGAGCAAAATTTCCGGTGGTGAAGAACCCATGAAGGGGAATCTCTTGGTCGGGCTTCCTGACAAAGCCGGGTGGTCAAAAAGTAGACCCTGCAGATGCTTTGGGATCCGTCCGCACCTGACATTTTGATACGATGGGTGATTGCAACACAACCCTGACTTCGGTTTGACTGAGATTGGATCAACAACCACGGTGATTTCCACATGTATTCCATGCAGCAGAAGAAAATCCGCTCATATACATTCCTAGATTATGCACATGACAAGCCCATATCAGGTCTATCAGTTTGAAACCTGGTTCCAGAATCACAGGCAACAACCCGGACAAGTTCGTCTTATGGCAGCAGTCTCAACAGTTCCAGCTTTGGATCGAACCAATGTGGTCAGGTGACCTACACTTCTGACGAGAATCAATGTGGTAGCGACGTGGAAACTGAGTGCACCTGGAGAGCCAAGAATGATCGTCTGCAATAGCCGGGATAAGTTGTAAAGACAGCTGATGGGCTGATAGGATAAATGCCCTTCCCTTAGGAGTCCAGTCTTACCATCATGATGAGAAACTGTGACTCCGAAGCCCGTAAAAGTTCCACACACACACACACTGAACCCTTGCAAGGTTGGGTACAGCCAGGCAGAGCATAGCACGGCTAGACATCAATCCACTACCAAATGTGTCTAGCTCCTTCTACTCCCAGGCTTAATTCTTGGAGATGTGGGGTAGTATAGGTATGAAGCTACAGTATATGCATGTGTAAATCTACATCTGCAGGTGTATAATATATAAGTGTGTATGTGCATCTATACATGTGTATGTATACAAACATATGTGCAGAGACACGTATCATATATCTATTCATACATGATCATATATGCATATGTAATTATCTATGCATATCTATATACATATACAAATCTGCTTTGAGTAAAAGTGTCCACGGAAAAGAGTAAAAGAAATGGCGCAATTGGATCGAAGCACGAGATAGAGTCAGCCGTTGGAGGCACACTCTGAGACCAAAGCCAGATCTTGTCCTCGTGCGAAGAGTCGGTGCCAATGGACCCACAAACTTGGTCACGTGTAGTCTTAAAGCATCTGCTTTGGGACGTTGATAAGTTTGATAATTTTGACGCATACAGCATAAACATGTAGCGGTGGCTAACCTTGGTGTGTTTGGCTGCCTTTGTCTAGGCGCATTTCTTGCAATGCTCATGTTCTAGGCCCCTCCTGAGTCTTGATGTCCTCTGGACGCCAAAGGTCCTGACTGATCTATTGGAACAGAGGACGGTAGTTCTATGAGTGCATGAGGCATCATGGAGCATCATGAAGCATGCAGAAATAAGCAGAACTGCAAGCCCCCAGTGATGATTCAGTATGAAGGTGTACGGTGTATGAGTGGAACAAATTACAACCTGTTGGAATCTTGTTGGACGTCTTTTGCATCCCTTTTCAGGCTATTGAAACAGTTGAAACCATACAATGTGTAGCCTGGCCCACAATGTCCTGGGAGAGACCCATGTCAATGAGATTCATAGGTCCAGGACCAGGCTGCGATGGGTCGTCATCCACCACAATCCTCAGATATGGCACAAGATGGCACTGGTCCATGCGATCAAACTCAGCCCCAGCTCAGATTGCCAACTATATATAGGTGTCTTGATAGGTCAAGGTTTGAAGGAAAACATGGTTTTAGAATGATTTAAGCAATGCGACTAATGCGAGCGTCCTTCAAACCCTCAGCATTTGCCCAGCCACACTTGCGAATTTTGGGTGGCCTCAATGGCCTCCGGTGTTGGTGGATCTGGCTGCCCCAAGGGAAAGCTGCTAGATCGATGGCTGCGGCTGCGACTGCGGCACGACGCCCTTGAGGCAGCCTGAGATGCCTGGCACAGCACTTCCAGACACATGGCGTCGTGGCAAACAATGGGGTACACCTCAAATCCTGTAGTTGAGTTAAGTCTTGCTCGATTTTGAATTGCAATTTTGCGGGTATCTCCGGAGTTTTGGACAAACAAAAACAAACCCGATCGCTTTCAGACCGGAAAGCATGCTGCGAATCGATTCGGGCCTGACTAAGAGATCTGGCTGGAGACCAGCGCCTCGAACTCAACAGCTTTGCGCTGGGTGGTCCGTGCAGTTGAAATGGGTCGTTGCAGGGGGGTCAGTTCTCTTCGATCAGATGCAGCCCGCATCTAAAATGTTTACTGTGAAAAAGTGCGCGGAAGTATCAACGTTGGACTTGTGATCTAGGGTGGATTCTGAGGGAATAGTGGTATCCAATCGGACTGCCAAGGCATAGATATCTGACCACATGTTTCGGTCACACCAATGTCTTTTCATCCTGAATTCTGGGATAAAAGAGCCGTCATTCTAGCTCTTGATTGGCATGAAGTTGTGCAGAACTTCATGCACCACGACTAATCCTTGAGTCCGAAAAATCATGAAAAATTATGCAAAATGATTTTGCTGAGCCTGAGGTCGATGTAGCAGCTCTTGCAGGTGGCCCTCCCACCACCCAAGGTCCTCCTTGTCGCCGGACTTGTCTTCGTTGGCGTTTCAAACGTGGAACAGCTGACAGCAAGTGGACCGCCATGCCTCAGGAGGCTTCAATCGGCTTGACTCAATTGATCTTCAGATATCTTCAGATTCCAGGGCAGGCAGCTGCATATGGACTTAGGAATCTATTCGAAGCATATTTGCTTGCTTTGCCCAGGCAATTGCATGCTTGTTCTGAAGATTTCACCTAGGAAGCCAGCCCCCTGTAGACAATCGCTTGCCCTGCGCCCTGGACATGACAAAAACTGATGTCGTAATATGTCATGATGACGGATTTATGCTCGTTCTACATATCTCGGTCATTCCCATGTCTGTGTCACCATTTCTTTCATGATCACATCTTGCACATATCTCACAGTGTTCCACTGCCGTCAAGGCACGACAAGAAACCTACAGAAGCCTGCGAGCCCAAAGCTGCGCTCTCGTCACCTTAGGGCGACTGAGGGCTCTGCACTGATCCATTTGAAAACTGCAGGAAGGAATCAAGAAGTCCAAGTTTGTTCAATCTGCCAGCTCAAGCAAATCTAAGAAGTCTCTGCATTCGAGACTTTCCCCTGCACCAAGGTTTCTCTTAGCAAGTACGCATCACACGGCATCACTCACGCCCGGTTGGATAAAATGATGCGAGGCAATGCGACAGCCGTTTCAAGGCCACGGCCCTCACGTCTTGGCGGAGTCAGCAATGCGACGTCCGTCCTGACCTGACCAAAGACCAGTGACAGTCCGCGACGTTCGCTCCTTTGCTTTGCTTTGGACAGTGCAAAAGGACAGTTCAAGTACATGCAACGAGCATTTACAAATACTCGCAGAAAATCATAGAAAACACAAATTGATTGCAGAAAGCAAAAATATGAAAAAAAAACATGATTTGCTTTCTTTTCTATTCGTTTCCTGTTTTATTGTTGTTTTCTTCTTCCAACTCTGTCGACTCTGTCAACTCTTCGACTCGGTGCCTCTGGTGCTGTCAACTCCATGGCACTTCCAGGAGCTCAACCCAGGCGTCCCCGCCCAAATCTCCGGGCATAAACGCTGCGGCAAAATTGACACAGGGACGCAAGCCAGCGCAAGTGACCTTTTCGAGATATTTTGACTGCAAGACTCTGCAAGACTTGTAGGTGAAGTCACAAACGAATGCAAGTCGTGGCAACTTTCTGGACGAGGTTTGCACCAAAGAAGTGGGTTCTGAAACAACACTCAACTTGTCGTCTTGTTGTCTTTGGGTTCCTTTTTCAAGAATACACTCGGTTAGGGACAATCCAACAAATCCTTGCTACAGCGCATCGGCTACTGGAGTCCTAACCCCAAATCACTGATTCAGATGCGGAACCAAAGAAGTGAATCCCAACGATGTTCGGTTCCTCCTTGGTTCCTCCTTCTCCAACACATGTCAACATCAACATCCAATCGTCGCGGCGCGCCTCCAAGAAATCGCCCAAGGAAGCAGGGTTCACATCCAGCAGCTTCAAGGGGCTGCCCTGGCGCAAAAACATGCAAAAACACTTGTTGATTTTTGTTGATTTGCTTGTATCAAAAACATTCAAAAACAGCAATCTATGGAAGGCCTTGCATTTTTCTTGCACATGTTCACATTGCCGGAAGATCTGCTTGTGGACAAAGCACTTGATGATGTCCTAGTCGCCTTTGAAAAAATGGAGGTGCATGAGCATGTCCTATCTCCAACCACAAATGTCAGTAAGTCCATGACATGATCTGTTGATCTTCCAGTCTCGCCTGATCCTTCGAGCCTTCATCTTCTGGTAGATTGGCCAGTTGCTTCAAAACCTCGGTCGATTGAGGTGCTGTGCCTCAAATTGACTATCAACGCACGGCATGCTGTAAAGGCTTGAGTTCACTTGAAGTCAAGCTAAACACTAGTGGTTGATGGCCTGAACATGGACCATGTGAGTGCAACCCGTTCAATTCCAATTGCAGTGCACAAGCAAGGTCAACCTGATAGGTCACCGCAAACCTTGGCCACACTCTGGCACTGACTGTAGGCACTCAAACATAGCCTGCAGAACCTACAGCCTGCAGCCACGGCCTCCCCTCTCTTTTTGTCAGCAGGTGAGCTTTGCACAGCAGCTGGTACTTTGCTGATCGCAGAGGGTCCTAATCATTTCCTGCCGCAGAATCACAGTGCCACAGTGGGATACATGGCATGGGCAGGGAGTATATCTATCCTCTCAAAGCAATCCGGGGTGCCAGAAGTTGGTAAGATATAGCTTGAATTGGAACACAATCGCCTTACTGATACGACACAAAAGCTCAAAAATAAGATTGGTGTGCGAATTGAATCTAAAATTCAAATCCTTCTTTGCGAGTTGATGACATCCCCACAAGAACTAGGATTCATTCGAGATTTAAGATCACAAAAGGAGCTTCTTCCAATTCAGCTGATTCACTGCTTCTTGAAGGGTGCCCCCTCCCGGATTGTCCTGTTGGGCTTCATCACTGTAATATACCAAAGGCGACATGAACGCATGATTTGCCTTTGACAGATTGAACTCCATCACCGGTCCATCACTGGACCATGACCCACCAGCTCCAATAGGCGCAACAGGAATGCCAGATTTCACAAAGGAGGCCAGATATCCAGTGAATAAAGCTCGAAAGCTCTGCAGTTTGTCTTTGGGAAACGACCTTCGATGAGTCCAAGTCTCTACAAAACCAAACAAACCACCGAAATTATATCGACGTATACCGGTCACAAAAACCAGGGATCGTGCCCAGTCAAGAACGGTAAAAAAACAGATACAGTATCTCAAAACAAAACTCCCTTCCACCTTTCAACAACGTTCCAAGAGAAGAGACACAAATGGTGATGACTGATGAGGGAGAGGTTGTGGAGCAAAGTCCCTCCCTAACTCCATGACCTTATAGAATATATAACTCAACATCTGTCAACCAAGCAACGAGTCAACATCACTGCGTCCCATCACCAAGTCGAGGTCTCCACCATGACAGGCTCCACACCAGCCACCCATAGCATCGGTGTCCATCAAATAGCGATAACGCGGGCCTAGCTGATAGCTCATCACGAAAAAGGAATCGGGTCCAGGATCGTGAGCTGGAGTCAATATCTCTGGGAAGTTTTTGACCTACGCACTAAACTTATTTTGAAAAATTGGCATGATATGACATTCATCTCAATCGGATTCTTCTATTGCCTCGTCATGACCAACATGAGATAAGAGCATAGGATCGTGTTGTGTCCAAAGTCCAAAGCCTCATGTTTTGACCTGGTCACCTTCACATCATCTCCAGTTGAAGAATCGCCGGTCTTCTCTCCACCCAAAACCCCTATCCAACAGACTGACCGGACAGACCGGACTCACCGAATCGACTGCCAAGGAGCCAGGTCCTCTCCCGGCAAATTCTAAGCCGAGGGAATAGACCTGCGTTGCTTCCTGAAGCAGTGCTTTCGATTCAAAGTTTGACGTGCAGTGGATACCTTTGCCAGATACAAGACATGGCTCTCACAAATGAATTGCAGGTGTTGGAAAGTGTTTGAACCACGTGTTTGATAAACTTCAAGCCCCTCAAACCCCCGTGCTGCTGCCACCTGAACCACTCTTACATCTTTCAGTCGAGAGCAAATCTTCACGTTCGAAGGACACTGGGCACCGTCAAACAGGTCGGTCGAAGTGCTCCTTTGCTCGAAGACTGGGTTAACCCGGTAGTGGTGGGCTTCACAACCCAGCGTATCTTCTCTCTTCCCAGTTGAAAAAAAAACAGACTTGCTCGCGTGTTGCAAAGAACAATTGGTCCCTTTACAACCCCCTCCACCCAGCAAGTCCTGTTTGCTATGGTATAGCAATACATAATTCGCTTTTAAGTGTGATTCTCCATGATTCTCCAAACACCCGTTTCTTGCTGGGGCTGTCTGGGAGTCAATCTCCTCAAGCAAGAACGCTGTTGCTCTCTCCAAGTCGGTGGCAAGGAATCCTGAACCATGTGGCCAAAAGGTCCCTCAATAAGACTTTGAGTGCATCTTTCTCCCCGAACTCCAGCAAGAGGCAAGAACGTGTCTGGGAAGGATCCTAACCAAAATGTTCATTGGTGCACCCAAACGTGTTTGGTAAACCAAGGAGCAGCTCCTTTAAAGGTCAACATGGGTGATTCTATGTCCACTCCTGGAAGAAGCGCTCCAAGTAGCCACTGGCTGGCATACCCAGGGTGAAGGCACGCCATTCATGCGCCATAGCTCCCAAAATAATGGGAACGTGGCCTCAGCGGTGCAAATCACTCCACGATATCGATCAAACTTGACAGCCCCGCGTCCTACGTTCTATTGTCAAACTTGAAAACTAGCTAAAAGCGCCTCAATGACTCCAAGTTTTGGGGCTTGAACCTGACTCAACCTCAAGGCAGCAGCTTTCAGCGAAGCCATGTAAGCATATAAAAAGCCAAAGTGGTCTTGACAATTCCCCATTGGAATTTGTTCCTATCTGTTTCTTGGGTTGCTGTGTATATATTATCACTCTCATTGCTCTTCTTATTATTTGTATTATCATCATTTGTTATTAAATCTGAAGTTTGCTGCTGTCAAGCTTTTTCAGGAGGGTCATGCACCCCAATGCACCCGTCAAGAAACCGTTCGGCACAGGAGATAAAGCACAGAGTGGTTGTCGCACAGGTTCTAGTAAGACCTCTCCTGGCGAGCGTTGGGTTGTTCTGGCAAGTGAGCAAAAAACTTGACTCTGTTGTGACCTTCTCGTCGTTTCCGGCAAAGGAAAGTTGGGTTTTTTCCCATTCCAGGTGTTTGCTGCTGCAGAGGGCCAAGGTAGTACAAGCGGACAGCAGGGTTTGGGAAGCCTGCGGAGTCCAACAGACTACACGGGACTATGTCTCCATGGTGATGCCTTCTCAAACTCAGCTGAGACACCATCATAGCCGGAGAAGTACACGTTCGGCACAGTCACAAAATCCTGAAACTCCGAGGATGTGTTGGTTGCTTCAAGATCTCCAAGATGTACTCAAACATGGCAGAATTGCAAGGTCACAACACTGGAGGGAGTGGTAACCAACTTGCACGCAAAGATCTTAATCACTGCGTGAAAGGAATTTTCAAACTCTCCTGGGATGCTTCTCAGAACTTTGGCGTTGTGACATGTTTGCGCATAAAGTATAGCATCTCTTAAAGTATAGCATCTCTGGTCAAAACCTCCTGCTGACAAAAAGGACTCAAGTGAAGCCCTTCAGAGCTTCTGAGCTTCTGGACTAAACCAAAAGTGTTCTCTTTGCAGAATGAGTTCAGGTGTCCATGATCCAGCGGTCGTTTGGAATCGCGTGGATCATGATGCAATTGCTAGGCATAGGTTTCAGTCAAAATGACCAGTTGAGATGTTGCTGCAAGATGCTGCAAGTGGCTTCTGGAAATGCTTAAGTGTAACTGTCAAATGTTGAGAGTGTGTAAGATGGTATGATAGCAGATCCTCACAAC
Organism: Symbiodinium sp. clade C Y103; assembly: GCA_003297045.1. Taxonomy (NCBI): domain Eukaryota; class Dinophyceae; order Suessiales; family Symbiodiniaceae; genus Cladocopium; species Cladocopium sp. clade C. Next base: position 10,849 of record BGPT01003657.1, on the reverse strand, counting down.
CTCGACAGCGAGTCTGCGAGATTCCTATTTTGGCTATCCAGTGCAATGAAAGCATCTCGTGCTTGAAAGGCATTTCCGCATGATGATAATGCTCAAATTGAGCAAGTGCAATTTCTTTCCAATGCGAATGAAAGTCAAAACTTTGTGGAAGGAAGGAAAGATCATGGATTTTGTGCAATTCTTTGGAACAGGAGAAGCCATTTTTGCTTGAAAACAGTGAAAGAGTCTTCGCGAAGGTGTGCCGCCATGCTGGCCTTTGTAGTCCCCGAGGTCATACAAATACAAATATGTGTAAATATAGTCTAGTGTATATCATTATATGTTGTATCATATCTACATATATACATGCATAATCATGCATACATAGGCACGCAAGCAGTCCCAAAAGGCCAAGGAACTTCCGATTCCAAGTAGAACATGCACTTCTTGGCCAGTTGAAATGCATCCATTTGTTCGAGGCAGCGCAGGGTGGTGCATCCAGTCGCTTGCATGCACCGGACGCCAAAGGTCTCTTTGACCTCGCTGAGTGGTTCCCCAAAATCGCCACTGGCAAACCTTCTGTAGTCAACTGGTCAACTATCTAAATAGGTTCTTAGACACACCTAAACTCCCAACCTCCACTTTATGATGGTTTATACATGTTATACCATCCATTTCTAGCAGAAGAAGGGATGCTTCTCACATGAAAGATCATGACATTCGCAATTGTTCATCAAATTATCTTTCTCGGTTGCTGTGTACATTGGCTCTGACGAGCGAGCTATAAGTTTACAACACCAACCATACCTGATTGTCAAACAACCCCTACACCTCGTCTCTAGCACTCCATAAGAAGTCTATCTTTTAGTTCAGCTTGATTCAAAAGAGTCCGAAAAGGCAAAAGGAAATGTCTCTGCAAAGGCCTGCTTTCAAAAACCTGCAGAATCATCAGCCCGTTGACTCAAAGGGATCCTGCAACGCTTGGGAACTACATATATATATACATACATACGTACGTACGTACGTACGTACGTACGTACGTACATACATACATTACATTACATTACATTACATTACATTCCATGGCATTGCATTGCATTGCATTGCATTACATTACATTACATTACATACATGCATACATACATTTGTATATATATATATATACACAGTTACATGCATATTATGTCTATATTATGTCTATATTATGTGTATATATATATATATATACATACATATATCCATGTAATCAATATTATGATATATGTATGTATATATATATATATATATGTAAAGATATGTGATCAGTGATATGTAGCAATCAATCCTGGAAGCTGGCCCTCCATATCAGTCGTTGATTACACCAACCTGGCAACCCAACAGCAGCATGGTTACAGGGATGCATTCCAGGTTTGAATGCCTTGGATCGGCGATGCACGTGTCTCAGGCCCAGACATTAAGACGTTCAGACCCAACAAGCACTGCTGTTGGGAACTCGGCTCGACCTCTTACCGACTCTTACCCCAGGGTCTTCCCTCAGCCCAGTAGCCATGGACAGGTTGGACTGGAACATTGCAGGGACGTAGCCTTTCCAGGTGTGTGCAAGCAGTTTTGAAAGTCACTGCTCTGAAGCGGGTTTTGTGAGGGTCCCGAATTTAAAGGATTGTCAACCTCACTTAGGTTTGTTGCCAACCACTTGTGCTAGACTAGAACTATTCAATATCTAGACCGGGGCCCTGCAAGCACAAACTTGCAGGATTGGGAAGTACAGGACAGAATGCTGATTTCTCATAGGGGACTCTGCTTCTCATCTCACACTTAAGAATTTGTTCCTCGCTGAAACACTGCAAAGCAGCCGGGACTCATGGCAATCGCACGATGGAAGAGCCCCACCGCCATCGGTGACTGGTAGAGTGCCAACACTGAGCGCCCTCCTGCCACCATTTTCACCGTCCGTCAAAATAGAAAGGCAAAATGAACAATTCGCAAACATACTTTTGTGCTGAGTAGGACACCAAATCTAGAACCCTTGGTGTGGACAGCATTGCTAAGAAAACAGACAGAATACAATCCCATTTCCAAAATGCAATGATGCAGTCTTTCTGGCTATCTACATTTCCTGCAATAAGTCATGAGGGATCCGTCACAAACCACTGAAGTCCACCAGCTCAAACCCAGCACTGCCTTGTTTTCCTCACGCCTTAACCTTTTGTTTCAGCCTGTGGCTAAATGTAAACTACATCTACATACTATTTCTCCAAGCATCCTCTCAGGGTTAAGTGCTGCCACAAAGATTCGGTCACGCCACCTGCAGATTGACCCCAAAGCGTCACTTTCGAGGCATCACCAGAAAAGCTTCCAATGTTCTGCTGGATCCACTGAAGAGCAGCTATCTGATCCCTGAGGCCTCGCGGAGGCGGCTTAGCAGCAAGTCCGAAGTGATGGAAATTGCAGCAGAATGATGGTGAAAGCAGAACTAAAGCTGCAACGCAGTACAGATTTCTTCTCAACTCATGTTACACGTGGTTCCGCAGCTGCCTTGTTTTATTGCAGAAGTGTTCCTCCATTGTCTCTGAATGGCAGAATGCACGACACATTCAGCTTGCACGAATTCCCTGGAACTGCGCCTCGATTGGCAGGAACGATCTCTGGCACTGGAGGCTGAAGAAAGCCAAACCTGGTCATCCATTGGAACGGCTCAGCACAAATAAATTTCAAACCAACTTCAAATCAACCTCCTTTTCCCATCTTTTCCGTTGGTATCTTGATGTTTTGTTGATGTGTTTTGTTTGCGCGCCAAATCCAGTGCGGGGAGAAACACATTCAGCCGATAGTTGATGGCCACCACCACCGCATCCGCTTGAAGGCCCTGAAACGCTGAGAAAACATCACAAAACATCTCCCGCTAATGCCAATCTCGTTCAAAGTAACACTCCACCAAAACAGCCAGCAGCTATCTTGGCCAGTCTTGGGCTACAGAGTGCTACAGAAAGCAGACTAAGCTTTCCAAGTGCAAAAATTGACATAAATTTGATAATTTGACAATGTTTTAATGTTTTATCCATTTCAGGTCGTCTGAGTCGTCCTCTGCCAAGGCGCAATATAGTTGAGGTCACCCATCGGGATCACGCCGGAAATGAGGAAGCCACCATGGAGGAAGACCAAGACTGGCCTCTTCCCTGCGTCAGTTTCCAAGCGGAATAAAACAACATTTAACATGTCCCTTGCTTAGTTGTAGGGTAGCTGACACTAGTGAGACCTCTGAGGTGAGCTTTTTGATTGGACTCCAGCCACCCAAAGCACACTAAGTCACAAAGTATCATTGAAGGAACCATTGAAGAAACCATTGAATTTCTTTGAAGATTTCATTTAAGAAAACTAAATCTTGCATGGAAAAATGGACGAATCATGACAAATCTGGACACTCTGCCAAGTGACGAAGGCTCGGCCCTGGTGGCACGAAGACAGCTAGGGTCAAACAGTCCTGCAGGGGACAACACTACCATGGACGTGAGATGGCGATCTCGGTGATCTCAAAAACAAAAAGAACATTTCTTTGATTTCTTTGATTTATTTGTGGCATTTTGTGAACTTGAGAAGCTTCAAATGCCTCGCTCGATGTGGACAGAGGCACGGTGTTTTTGTTTTCCATTTGACTGTTGTGGGACGTCGCCAATCTCGCCCTGTAGATGGATTGGATCCTCGGATTTGCTACTGATCGTGAAATGTACTGTACATCTTTGGCTAAAAAACTGGCGGATGAGACGAACGTACGAACGAGGCAAATCAATGCAAATCATTTAAATTTGCTATACCAAACTAAGTCCCATGAGAGTCCCCTGCCCCACCCCGGCCTCGACGCCATACACCCCCTTGACGCCTCCCTTTTGAATGCAGGGTTCATTCCGCACCGTTCCGTTTATGACCTCGCTGGGCGCAGCAGTATACCTTGGATCAGCAGTCGAAGTTCTTCACTTTCCAAAGCATTTGAATGATGCCGAAGCAGTCCTAATGCCTCCCAAACCACATTGCAAATGACAAAATTACAATTTGAATGACTCGAATGACCTTGAGAGTATCACATTATGTCCAAGGGTCACAAGTGGAGCCCCGAAGCGGGACAGGGTGATGGCATAGCGTAGGTTCGTATAAGCCAGGACATCGCCATCTGGTGTTGTGAGGTTCCAACCGATGACTGTGGCACCTGTCACAAAAACTCCCTGAGGTGTTTGACACTTCATATACACGGCATTTTCTTCATTGGAGACTCACTGCACAATCAGTCTTCCAAAAGAAGGTCCAATTCAGGAAGTTGGCACCACAAAAAATCTAGAACTCGAAATTGTCTTGAAACATATTGATCATATTGAAACCAAAGGACTTCAACGGACTTCTAATGTGCGAAAATGGCTCAGTTTCACAGTTCTCGTGGTTTCATGAGCCTGAAGGCAAGGTCACCTGTGGCCGCTGCTCCGCGTATCCCCGTCCTGAGTTCTCAGAATACCAGCCAACTAGATCAACTAGGACTAGGCAGTTTGGCTGGTGCACTTTGTCGGGGCAAGATTCACATCATATATCTTAAAGTGCAAATGCGTTGTCACTTCTCCATGTTACTCCAATGAGACTCCCAAGATCCAGCACACTGTGATGGTGCAACAGCAACAATGACACAAACCTAAAAACCATATGCAACCTGGCAGATTCCTAGCAGTGCTTTGTTGGAGATCCAGCAAACACTCTTTGAAGCCACACAGAGCTCAAATTTCCCCCCAGAGTGTGCCACCAGCGGGCCAATGGTAAGCGCTGAAGTCAGGCGTAATATCCACCATGCGCTAATGGCCCACTGATACATCCTGGAACACTCAAAACAAAAGATTGTGAGAATTGATCATATATCCTTCAATAGCAGACCTTTGATACACAAGCCACACGAGAATGCTGAGGGCCACCGGTTCGGAAACAATGAGCCCTGCATGTACAACAGGCATGCAGCAAAGTGTTTTCAAAATAAATCTTCCAAACACGCAGAATCTGGGCCCCAACCATATTCAAAGTCATCAAACTGCCACAAATGTGCTTGAACAAAACCATTCAGAAAACATAGATTAGTTAAGATCCATGCAGGACCAGAAGAGTTCCAGGAAACCCTTCGACTTCAGAGGCGACCCCTCGCAGCCTCGGGGTATCGGTTCGGTTTCAGGATATTGCCATGGCCCTTGAGCCAAGGCACCGCGGTCGCACTGATCATGAGCCTATAGCGAACCATTGACAAATGCAGCCAGAAATTGAGAAAAGTGTTTTTTAGAAAATTTGGTACAACTGAAACTATATACAAGAGATAAAAGTAAACGAAGCTACATTGACTCTACCTAAAATTACATGAAACTCCGTGAAACAACATTGCTCCCAACGCCCCAAGCACCAGAACTTGCACGGATCTCAGGGATCCGTGCATGGCGCAGCACTTCGGCTCCACCAGGAAACTGCACCGCAGTTGCGAAATCGGGACTCAAGAAATCAAAGAATCCGACCGAAACGGTTTAACAAATTTCGTCATGATTTGGGTTTGGGAGAAATTAAAGAAATCCCCAGCAATATCAAATTCAACCGTACTCAAATAGAAAATTATTTTGACGGATTATCTCGGGAGTTGCAAATTGATGCTATAGAATTAAATTTCTATCCAGTTCACCATGCACATTATTGCATTCTCAACAACAGGATGGAATGTCCTTGGCTCGTGAAGTAATGTTGATATACTTATATATACATACCGTACCCCTGTGCAAATATGTCTGTGTGTTTTCACCCATTAGCAAACCAAAACTGGTCCCTGGACTTGCTTTCTGACACTTTCTCGTAGACTTAATAAACAATGAACAATTGGGTAGCTGTCACAACCTCAGATGTCTCCCAACCTTCGGCAACCTCAACTTCGAAGTGCCCTCCTGGCTAATGCAAGGTGCTGTTTGAAAGAAAATGAAGCCCCCTCTTGTTCCAGGCATAATTGTATTTTCAATGAAACATACATCATAATATGAAAAAACTGTACTGTATAGTATAGTACAATAATCACAAAGTCTGTCAACCCTTCCCGAACACATTTCCTTAAAACATAATTCTGCGCCTCAACACGACACAAACCTCGTTTTTCCATACGTCCTGCTGCAGCTGCAGCAACAGCTCGGAATCACCACTTTCATCACAAGGCACCTGTTCCTCGCTTGACGCTGAGCTGGTGAAAAATGTGAAAAGGTTGTGTGAAAGTTCTGGGGTTGACAGCCTTAGTAGCAACTAAGTATCAACTAAGTATCATATGGAAATTTCCCAAAATAAGGGTACGCCCAAATCATGCAAAACTGGATCATTTAGGATTGAAACCCATGGTTTTGGAGATCCCCCATGTTTAAAAACCCCCATATATTTGAACCCAAATCTGGATTTGGTTATGAATTTTTGTACAGTTGTTGGGCAACTGGGGCCCCTGGAAATGTCAAACCGCAACCAGCCCAGGATGACTAATGCCTACTTTTGAAAGCCCCGATGGTTTTGCAGATCCCACCAACCCTTTTATGTGTGCAACATCATGCAAATGACGTATTTGCGAGAATGTGTCAAGTTGCTTAAAGTCAAAAAAAAAGTGGTGCCACACGCCACATGATTTTGGATCCCTGCAAAGGGTCAAACCAAATGGAATACTGAGTCGGTTGAAAGGTGAGAAAAAAATGTGCTAACATGGCGTTGTTTCAAAAATGTGATTTTTGATGTTCGCAATAAATTCTAGAACGAAAAAATGACACCTACCATTTACGTTTTTTAAAACATGTTTGTCCAATGTTTGTTGATGTTCCCGATTTTTTGAATGACCCACCGCATATGTTTCGCACCTCGTCCAAAAGGAGGACGATCTTCATTCCCAAGATTCATGTAAGTGGATGACAACAAAGGTTGAACAAATACTTTCACTTTTTTGGTTGCTTCCAAATTCAAGTCAAAGCGATGAATGGTCGATTCATCCAAACGGAACTCATGAAATAACCATGTACATCATGTTCATGTGTGTGGTTTGTGTGGTTCTGCTCGCCCGGGCCGTTTCTAAAATCTGAAACGTTGCAGAATGAAAGTCTACTCACCGATCATCAAACATGAGGGGAATTTGTCCAACATCCCATGCCTTTGCAATATGTCACATTGGAAGTTGTTTGACAAATCACGGGCCAAGCGCTCCGAGATAATCAAATGCCATTGCAATTTATCAAACCAAACACTGGACCCATGAAAAATAGGCAATGGTGGTACCCCCAACAGCAAAGTTAGATGGAAAATTTGGAAACGAATCCACCCATGGCAAGGGGCGCGATTTCATTTTCCCAACCGACACCCCAAGGAAATCTGCAGTCAAACAGGAACTACGAAGGTGTGGTGTTGAAGCCCAGGAGGATCTCGTGGGACATGCTTAATTTCAATAAGACTGACAGAATTTTCTAGTGACAGATTGTGCGGAGTCCCATGAAACTGCCTGTCGAGATAAGAACACAAGACGTCGCTGTGGCCAGCAACAGTGTTATCATAACAATTTGCGCAGTTTGAGACCTGGAAACATCGAACCATGTTTGCGCATTGTTTTCCTCGGGCAGGACACAACTGAATCTAGAAAAAAAATCACATTTGGCGCGGATATTTTTTTTCCAATGATCAACCTGTGACTCTTTAGTGTTGAACATAATTGACGTGGTGATGGTCTTGCAACACGTTGTTGAAAACATATGACTCGGTCCTTTCCGGTATGGTCGTGAAATAGATGCAAAATGACAGGCAAAACATATGCTAAATAGCAACGCCGACCACTTTGATTAAGTCATGGTCAAGTGATCAAACAAAGTCCGGCCTAACGCCTTCGGCTTGAAACTGCTGACGCAAAAAAAACACAAAGGCTGGTTCCACCACATCACAAGCAAACGGTCACAAGGCACCACCATTTTCAACATGCAAAAGTTCATCAAAGGAAATTTAGTTACCAAGTTTAGTTCACAAATTTCCAATTTACGGACGCATGTCAAGGGGCAGTCTTGTAATCATCATCGTCGTCATCATCATCATGATCATCATCATCGTCATCATCGTCGTCATCATCATCACCACCATCATGTCATCATGTCAACATCACGTGTGTCATAGAATCGCGCGCGTGTGAATTCACGGGGCAAAAAAGAACCGTCGTGCGCAAAAACTGTTTTTTTCCAGGTAAAGTCGGTAAAGTGGATTCGGCGAGCGCCGAAAAAAAATCTCTGTTTCCGCGGTTGCAGGCCTCGATAGCGAGAGCTCGATTTGCACTTCAAAAATGTTCACAATGTGAAAATTTTGAAGTCTGGAGCATTTTTGGAAGATGAGGTCGGCAAAAAGTGCACCAGACTGTACCGAGAGCTCGACATCACAGAAACCTAAGGGTCCCGGAGCAACGCCAGATTTGTGTGGTCGAGTTTGCATTGTCAGCGCTGCGCGAGGGTAGCTCGATATGGTTCGACGCTCCTGCTATGCCAGTTTGCAACTGGCTGTGACAAAACGCATCGGCACGGCTGCACGCAGCAAAGCATGAGTGATGCTGCGACGCGCCTGCTGAGCGGGATTGCAGCTGGAGGTTGTACACGCATGGTAGCAACATCATCAAACTCATCATCATCATCATCATCATCATCATCATCATCATCACCATCATCATCATCATCATCATCTTCATCTTCATCATCATGATCATCATCATTGTTATCGTCATGATCATGTCATCACGTCAACATCACACGTGTGTTATAGAATCGCATGCGTGTGAGTTCACTGGTGAAGAAGACTTTCGGGCGCGAAACCTATTTTCCCGAATGCGTAGCAAGGGTTCCCGTTTCACTCTGGGGGTCTGGGGGTTGAGGGTGTGTTCGCCAGACGTTGCGTCCACCTTCGCAACCGTCCGCAACCTTCGCAACCGTCCACAACCGTTCGCGTGAGGTCTATGAGGGAAGCTGCAAAGGTAGTCATTTTTGAACGTTTCAGACGTGTCGAAACGTCATTTCGTGTGGCAGGCGTGGCACTTCGCGACATTCCAACATGTTGCATGACGTGTCGAAAGTCCTTTTTTGTGTGGCGGGCACAATACTTTCGCGTCATTTTCAAAAATTGACTTGCATCTTTCGTGGCAGGCGCAGCACTTTGGAGACGTTCATCGTCGTTTTTTTCGTGGCAGGCGCAATACTTTAGACGTATCGCGCTGCGTGTTTTTTGCGAATCGCATTGTCTAGACTGCGTCCAAAACGTGCAAATCGTGTGGCAGGCGTGGCATTTTCTGACAGGTGATGTCGAAGCGTCGCTGTCTATGGGGGAAGCTGCAAAAGTGATGATGTTTTGGCTTGTCGAAACGTCGGCGTCTATGCGGGAAGCTACAAAAGTGATGATGTTTTCGACGTTTGAAACGTGTCGAAACGTTGTTTTTGTGCGGCAGGTGTGGCATTTTTTTTGACATTTCAACATGTTCCATCTTCACAAGAGTGTCATTTCAAATGTCAAGAGTCTCTCTCCCCATGTCTCCCAAGCGTGTCTCCCAGGAGAATCTTCCCCAGAGTGTCACTGGGGAGGCCCACTCTGAGGGGTCCATTGTTTGTAGGGGTTTTCAAGGCTGAAAATCAGCTTGCTCAAAAAATCAGAAGCGGGCCTACCTGCAGCTC
>BGPT01003656.1:239-24415 GCA_003297045.1 Symbiodinium sp. clade C Y103 | reverse complement strand
TCGAGGATATACACATCTCCTAAACATATATACGTATATATATATATATATTTATAATTCCAAGGACAAAAGTCCTGGACTACAAATATATCAATAAATTATTCCAAGGACAGAAGTCCTGGACTACAAATATATCAATAACTCATTCCAATGACAAACGTCTTAGACTACATGTATATGTATTTTTGTTCACACCTCCAAAAGTCCTAGCATTCATTTTTCCAACGACTTTATTTGACAAAAAACGTTTCAAACATGTTCAAAAGCCCTTGGCAAAGCCATAAACTACCTATATTAATTTCTGTCCATATACTTTAAATAGAAACATATATACGTAGACCTATCTATATATATATATATATATCTATTTCCAAGGACAAAAGTCCTGGATTACAAATATATCAATACCTTATTCCAAGGACAAATGTCCTGGACTACAAATATATGTAATTCCAAGGACAAAGGTCCTGGACTACAAATATATCAATTATATGTGTATAACTATCCAAGGACAAAAGTCCTGGACTATTCCAAGGACAAATGTCCTGGACTACAAATATATCCCCGGACCTGAAACCAGCTGCACAGTGCAACAAGAAAGGAGGTCTCAATTAGCATTTTAATTTTGAGAATGAAAGCATGAAAAACACCCCTTATTTCCCTTGGTTTCTACGTAGTTCTTTCCTTAGTTCCCCATGGTTCTCACGGCCTCCTTGCTGACGTCTTGCTCCTCTTTGGACACCTGCTTTTCCACCTGCCACGCCGGGGCACCTCGCTGTCTTGCGCCCCCCAGGTTTCATACGACTGTTTCCCTTTTGACCACCCCAGAATCGAGAAACAAGTGCACTTTCTGTGCTTTGGAAACATCCTTCGGTTTTCCATGTACAACAGTTTGCCTGTAGTCAACTCCAGAATCGAACGACCATAGCTACCCGCCAGTTCTGCTGCTTTAGGGGTTTATCTATTCTTGGGTTTCACATGACCATCACGCCAATGATAACATTGCTCCAGAACAGCTGGTTTTTTTCAAAAAAATCTCCCGGGAAACATGCAGTCCGAAAGGAATGCAGGAAGAAGTGGCCGACCGAGAAGCTAGCAAGAAAGCATAAGATGATTGATGTTAATGCATGCGGCTAAATGATAATCAATTTGGTAGCCGGCCGTCGCCGCATCTCATACCCACACCCCGGCGCCTTCGCACAATGGTCCGTGGCCCAACTCCGCTTCATGCGCGCGCCGCCCGTCGACGCAGTGGCTTCAAGTGCACAAATGCGTGCCAGCTCATGCAAGCACACTATGTTGGAAACTCGTTTCCCACNTCCGCTTCATGCGCGCGCCGCCCGTCGACGCAGTGGCTTCAAGTGCACAAATGCGTGCCAGCTCATGCAAGCACACTATGTTGGAAACTCGTTTCCCACGAATCTGAAACCTGATGAAAGTGTGGCATGCGGTCTTAACATGTGCCTCATGTGTTTCATACGACTCATCTGCAGCTTCAAAGCCACACTGCGACTTCTGCTGCGAGTTCTGCTGCCATCTCACTTTGTGTGTCCGGGGTCGGCGGCAGGGGCGGCAGCCCTTAAATATATATGTGATATAAGAGTAAGAGTGGCCGCAACTACACAATAGCAGTAACACTAAGAACGGCAACAATAAGAAAAACGACAACAGCCATGATAACAAGAGTGATTGAATATGTAATAATATTGAAATGAAATGCAAAAAGAGTAAGAAGAAAAATTGGTGATAATGATAGCAGCAGCAATGACAATAACAATAGTAAGAACAATAGCAATAAGAATGCAGCAACAGCAATGATATCAATTTTCAAAACATAACAATAATATACGAGAATGCTGGGGTAAGTAGTAATTATCGAAATGATAAAAAGACTAACGGTGTAACGGCAACAGGAACACAAAAAAATAATGGTAAGCAAAAAATAAAACAAAAATCACAAAAACAAAAAATATCCAAGGAAATGAACAGAATAAAACGCTGCAGCAAGAACGATAACCTTATCAATGAAAAAAAGGAAACAGAATAAGAATCAATAACAAGAATTATTATGATAATGATAAGACTACTGGAGAGGAAAATGGCTGTAGTAGTAGCAGAAATGAAAATTAATGAATAAACCAACCAACAAGGATGATAGCAAAAAATGTAAGAATAAAAAGAAAACAAGTGACGCAACGTCTGAAACAAAAACATATGACTGACATGCAAGATGAATTATGATGATATATCCTATATACGGTAAATATTCTATCAAATACGGGCCGCCCTGTGTCCCTTCTCCGACATCGCCACCACCATGCGTGACCATCACATTGAATTCTTTCTACAGTATGTTCTTTCATTTCCACATTGGAGCCTCGAAAATTCCCTCAACTCGCTGTTTCTTCCCTACTGCTGCCTATGCCCAAAAGAATGCTCAAGCCATTGACACGCTACTGTGTCCCAATTGGCCTCGTGGTACATAGCCTTCATAAATGAACTCTACATCAACCCCTTCCCCCATCCTGGCAACCTCTCCCCCCTGCCGATCGGCCAAGTGTCCTCGCTGCCAAAGGCCTTGGAGTTTGTCCTGACAGGTCTGACAGGCTCATTGTCGGATCCGTCCGACACAAAGGACGGCCTGGCTGATCTCGAGTCCTTGGTAGTCGAGTCTGACCATGTGGCCACAGAAAGCAACTTTGGGCAACAAATACTCAGCCATTCACACATAGCAGTCTACAGTATAACACCATACAAGGCTGATCCGAAGAGCCTCAGCTTCCCTTCTGAGACCACGGAGATATGATATGGCACTACGTCAAACGGCACGCCAGAACCATACAGGAAGGCAAATTGAACAAACAAAAGGGAGAGAAAAAGTCACTGAGAAGGGTAAGTTTGCAACCGCAAAAAGCAGCTATGACAGATCATGACCACTCAATGCAGATTTAATCCGATCATAGTCCAGCGAAGGATTCGATATTGGCGTATATTTGGTACGAGGGTCGTTATCACCAGACTTTGCATCCGTGTCGTCTCCGAGAACGACCTTCTTCCCACCCTTTTCAGGAGTTCTGAGAGAGGATGCTCCTGGGGCCCAATCCTCGTTCACCACGAGCACCTGATTGGAACGGGTGGACACCGGGGGGACACCGGGTGGACTGGACTTGGCCTCCCTGTGTCTCGGAGAATTTTCGCAGACGCCAGCGCCGGCCGCACACGTGAAAATCATCAGATACTGAGGTGTGCGAGCAATGACTGTCTGGATGAACGCTCTAACTGAGGCAAGCAACACCCGGCATGGGAGGATGGGCACCTTAGTTCAAGCAGATGCTGCAAATTGAAGATAATTGAAAAATGCTGCCACCGACATGTCAAAATTGAGTCACATTCTCATGAACTGATTGCAGCCCCAGGTTTGGCCTCCCTGACTCAGTGAAACAAACGAAAAAATATCGGCAGAATAAACTACAGTAAGAACTTGTCGGAGCCCACTGCGTGATCTCAAGACATCTCCATTTCAGTTTGAGCTCCATCCGATAGTGTACTGCTGCATGCTCAAACTATGTCACACAGACATATTTATATATATATATATATTTCTTTAGTTTGTTTTTGTTTGTTTATTTATTCATTCATCTGTTTTTCTGTCTATTTTAGAAAAACATGATCATAATCATAACATGTATTAATTGATATTATATATTGTAATTTAATCATATAGATGTGTGTGTGTGTGTTTTCTTAAAGCGGTGAAGAATCGTGAGTTCAAGTCATCCCGAACCAGGCACCAGGCTATGTAATTATGTACATGAAATGTTCAGCTTGTTGAGGCAGGCAACTCAATTTCTCCGCATTTGCCACCGTGCGATCCTTGACCGTGAGGGTCATGTGAACGGGTTGATGCGCAGGAGGTTTTGGCTCCTCAAGGTTGGCTCAGCTGTTCACCCAACCGTCCCCCACAACTGAAAACGGACGGCTAATATCAGCAGGCTTGGACATCTTGGACCCATGCGATATCAGCTGTGCAACTTGCCTCCAACTTGTAATTGAACTGGCTCAGAATTTCGGAGTGGCGCCCCTTCATGACCTTAGCCGCGAAGGCCCCAGGGATTGTGAACAGAATCTTCGTAGCATCTCCATGTTTTGCTCCTAAGAACGCTTCACCAGGAGCCAGAAAACACTTTAGGCACGCACCTCCAGCACGGATTCCCGCTCATGCTGCAAAGCGCTTCTAAGCCAACCTTGGCAAGTTGGAGATGCAAACGGAAGCATCAAAGAACGAATTATGATAATTATGCAAACACAGTAGGAACATAAAACAAAAAACGGGAGTCAGACCAACTGAAGGAGAGGGAAGGAGTTGCAAGGGAGTGGAAGGTGGAGGAAGGAGGGTCATAGTGACTAGTGATAGTGAGTTCACGGCGGCCAAGGAGAGCCACCAAAGTGATGGCGGGATACCCCTGAAAGGGGAAAGCCAAAACCATCTCGTTAACATTGTTTCACAATGACAAGGCTGTGCTCCATCTGGCACCCAAATCAGGCTATTGAGCATCAACTTCTGATATGATGAGCAACTCTTGAACTCATCAGCTGGATCGAAAGGAGGGGGAGCTTTTCCTCTCATAGCATCCATTTGCTGACCTCAACCAGTGGAATTTCTGAACCCTGGATCCATAGAGTCACAATTGATTTTTCACATCAGCTTCAGACTATTCAGACTATTCATTTTATTTATCTTTATTTGATCATGGAAAGTCATGCTGAACAAATCATCCCACATCTGCCGAGACATCCGAGACATCTGTTGAGTTGGGACAGTTGGGATGGTGCTGTCTATGCTGTCGATGCTGTCTGGCCACTGTTCAGCATTTCCAGGCCATGACTCACTTCGATTGATGGCATCCGAGCAAAGCCAGCATAGCCACCTGTCAACGTTGAGTCCAAGCAGCAGAGTTGTACCATGCTGCGCCGTATTGTACCCGTAAGCACTAGCAAACTTCATCAACTCTTGGGAAAATTATAAGCAGTTATGGAAAGTTGAATGGAATTCTTGCAGTTCAAAGCCAGGCCGCTGGGCTCTCTGCTTGCCGATCTGGACTCCCCCAAGCTACCTCAGCTGCCACTACCAAGGCAACATAAGCTAAACATGACCCAGAAATCCATTGCAGCCTCATATCCGTGTAATATACATCTATATATCATTATATCACTTTATGCATTATATCATTAAATCGTTAAATCGTTATATCATTATATCATTATATCATTTTCGTTATATCATTACATCATTACATCACTATATCATTATATCATTATATCATTAAATCGTTAAATCGTTATATCATTATATCATTTTCATTATATCATTACATCATTATATCATTATATCATGACATCATTATATCATTACATCATTATATCATTACCTCATTATATCATTATATCATTATATCATTGTATCATTATATCATTATATCATGACTTATCTATTCATGTAATGTATTTATATGTTGACTTATTTCTCCAATGTATTTATTTATCTATCTATCTATCTATCACTATCTATCTATCACTCTATCTATCTATCACTCTATCTATCTATCACTATCTATCTATCACTATCTATCTATCACTATCTATCTATCACTATCTATCTATCACTATCTATCTATCACTATCTATCTATCACTATCTATCTATCACTATCTATCTATCACTATCTTTCTATCTATCTATTATCTATCACAATCTATCTATCACGATCTATCTATCACGATCTATCTATCACTATCTATAATATCTATATCTATCTATCTATCTATCTATCTATCTATCTATCTATCTATCTATCTATCTATCTNTATCTATCACTATCTATCTATCACTATCTATCTATCACTATCTATCTATCACTATCTATCTATCACTATCTATCTATCACTATCTATCTATCACTATCTATCTATCACTATCTATCTATCACTATCTATCTATCACTATCTTTCTATCTATCTATTATCTATCACTATCTATCTATCACTATCTATCTATCACTATCTATCTATCTATCTATTATCTATCACGATCTATCTATCACGATCTATCTATCACTATCTATAATATCTATATCTATCTATCACGATCTATCTATCACTATCTATCTATCACGATCTATCTATCACTATCTATAATATCTATATCTATATCTATATCTATATCTATCTATATCTATCTATCTATCTATCTATCTATCTATCTATCTATCTATCTATCTATCTATCTATCATCTATCTATCACGATCTATCTATCACTATCTATAATATCTATATCTATCTATCTATCTATCTATCTATCTATCTATCTATCTATCTATCTATCTATCTATCACTATCTATCTATCTATCTATCACTATCTATCTATCTATCTATCTATCTATCTATCTATCTATCTATCTATCTATCTATCTATCACTATCTATCTATCACTATCTATCTATCACTATCTATCTATCACTATCTATCTATCACTATCTATCTATCTCTTTCTATCTATCTATCTCTATCTATCTATGTATCTATTCATTACATGTATTATATTTTATATATTTATATATATATATATACACAGTACGTGTACACATCTATCCGTATATCTCCATACCTAATATTTTCAGAGCCCCATAAGCCAAGGACTCATTTAGCTCCCTTCCAGCGTGGGAATGCCAAAACTGGGGTGACACTTTGTCAGAGGCACCTCGAAAGTCAACTGCATCGAAGCTAGAATTTGCAGTGCGGCGCATAGGTGATGGATCTCCTTAATTGGAAGCTTTTCCAGCAATATACCAAAGTCATCCAAAGTCCATCTGATGGTCACTGGTAGCCGGTGGTCACAGCTTCTGACTTTCCCAAGCCTTTGCATCTAAGGTGCTGGGATCAAAGGGGTAGTCCCAGTGGTCGGGGCGATCCCGGTGATCTCTAAAATGAATGGGGTCCACACTCAAAGTCTGCGTTTGTGGAGGTGCATATTCGCCTCGGCACCACACTCCTGATATTGACAGATTACATTCATCAGGATGTATCGAATTGTACTGACATGTCTTGAAACGTATTGCAATGTATCGAAGTGTCATATCAGATATTAGTTACTAGCATACCTGCTGTGACCAACATAGGAAATGAATGGCCCGTGGTCCAGAAGCTGAATCAACTGCTCTGCACATGTGATTGCATAAGTGCTGCTAGGAAACGGCGAAAGTCGGCCACGTCATGACTTGAGCGCCAAGGTTGTGGATCTCGAGGGTCTCCTCAAACCATCACAGACATTCACAGACCATCATGTTTTTTCAAATTGTGTTTCATATATTTTCAGATGATTATTTTCATGCATTTATATATATTTATATGAGTTTAAATATGTGTTTCATGGTGTTTCTTTTGGTGTCCTGGCTACCGAAGGGGGAAAAAAAAACGTCACAGCTACATGCAGTCAGGAGACTGAGGCGATCCCGGCGATCCCGGCCATAGTCCCCTGACGAGCCACGGTCACGGGGATCACGGGGATCATATGGAGAGTCGCGGTAGTCGCGGTAGTCGCGGCCATCTGGACGACCTCTGTGATCTCTGTCTCTGGGCGGTTCCCTGGGCGGTTCCTTGCTGGGACTCCCTCGATAGGGCGAAGCTTCACCTGAGCCAACGAGAGCCAACGATGCCGAGGTGGTCCGAGGGGGTTAAGGCTTGGTTAAGGCATGTTAAAGCAGCCTTCATGATCCTTTCTGATCCATTCTGACTTTCTGCCATTTGATTTTCAGCCTGCCCCAAAAAAATGCGCTGAGGAGCGTCCCATGCCTGAACGGTCCACACCCTGGCCGTGGCTGGGAGTGTGGTCGCCTTGGCTAGCAGCAGCACCAGTAGCTAGGCAGAGGCGAAGCAAAACACTTAGAGCATAACATAACATACCTGGCATACCTTAACCATACCCAACCTCTTCAAGAAAAAACAACGAATCTGAATAGGCATGGGAGGCACCCGAAATGGCCCTGCAGCCAAGAAATTGATACTGCCAACACAGTCAATGTGAGAAAAAATAGATCGCACCCTCAATTGGCCTTCTGCAACCGTGTGGCGTGAGTTAGAATGCTCATCAGCGCTACTTGCGCGCGGCACATCTTTGCTGGTTCGTACATCGCGGAGCTTAAAGACCTGGAAATTGCCACATGTTGACATGAGATCACATGGGATGACATTTTTTACACGTAAATGACATGGGATGACACTAGGCTCCAGTTTGGGGTTGGGAAGTCCGTGAGAAGCGCTTTGTCCCTGGTGCTGGTTGGCCTTTCCAGGTCTGTAGGGTTTCTCCACGAAGACCCCCGTGGACTTCCCACGAATTGGAGTGGAACTTTCTGGCTCCTTGAGGCGAGGCACAGCGAGGCGCATACGGATGTATTTCCGCACTGTCATCTTACAAAGATTGGCAAAAGATTGGCAAAAGGCCAGGCTTGGCCCAGAAAGCTTCAAAGCATTCAAGCATGGGAAAGTTTTGGTCTCCGCTGCAAGTTACAACAGAATTAACATGAATTATATAATCAACTAGCATGGAACATTTCCAGCCGGCTTCACTACCCAGGCCATCCGGGGCCCACATCCCCTCTCAGTGCCAAGAATCCATGATAGCCGCAGCGCTACCCAGCACCCAAACAGCGGACGCTGGTGGCCACAAGGCCAAGCGAAATCACACAAAATGACCTTGACCCTATTGTTTTGGGATATCTCCACCTACGGATTGATCAATGTTGTTTCTCTCCTTGCCATTGATCAAAAATTGTGAAATTACATCGTATCAGATAAAGCCGGCAAGAAGCTTGCACAACAATCTATGCAAAGCTAGAGTGAAGTGCCTTTCCTACTGTGCCAACTGCGAAGAACTGAAAGGAGCCGGCCGTCAAGCTGGTCCTACGCCTCCCTCACCTTGAGCCCAACCGCAGCCAAAGAATCGGGCTCGCTTGCAGTGCTACAACACGAAAGCCAAGACAACTCAGCCATAAGACGCAATTAAAATCCCTGCAAATGCTCTGTACCTTGTGATTTCCTTTTCGCCTCCCCTCCCCTTCTGGATGAGAGAGACGCTGAGATGCATTTCAAATCCTGCTCTATGCTTTTTGTCTCTCCTCTCTTGGGCTCTTGCCCTGTTCTGGCTGGCACCTTGCTTCGGCACCACCTGCCATCCTCAGTCATCTTTCTCAACATCCATCAGCTGATCTGATGTCCACGGCCATGTCTGTCAGTGCAAATGATGTCGTTCGGGGCATTCTGCGCACCAGCGCAGTTGTATTCCAACTCGTCCATTAACCTCAGAACAGGCGCTGGCATTCAACCCGAAGTGGCCAGAACACTCACGACATTGCAGCACAAGGAACTGCAGGAAAGACACGTCTTGACCTTGGCAACCGCTTCAACCGCTCAACTGCAAGGAGTCAATGGCAAATTTGAGATCGAACATGATTTTTCAACTGTAACTGCTTCCAGGGGACCTTTGGAGGAGAAGTAGGCCACATTCTCCGACCAAATGATCGGCTTGAACATTTGAACCACACTTCTGGCTCCGGCAATGACCTCCTTTTCCATCCCTTCCACATCGATCTTGATCAGTCGAACCCCATCAATGGGGGGAAGGCCGAGAAGCTCAACCCCAGCAGATGGAACCACTCCAAGTAACTCATCCATGGTCAAGACTGTAACTCTTTCAGGTGCAACATCCCAATCATACATTTGCATCACTTCTTCGGGCTTCATATCCTGCTGTTGGTGAAGTTTCACCCCTCCTGGCGATGAGAAAAACCGGAATTGGGGTGGTCGCGCCTCGAAACTGGCACGAGCCGCTCCAAGACCCACCGGGGGCAACCAGACGTTGCTCAAGCCGTTGATGGCTACATTTGATGCCACGATCTGCCGCAACCATCGGAATGGCTCTACCGCAATGACCTTTCCAGCAGCCCCCACCCGCTCCGCAAAGGGCAAAGTGTAGCACCCGAGGTTGGCACCGACATCGATGACCGTATCACCGGGTTGCAGGATTGACTGCATCTCGTAGGACTGCAAAGGGTTCATGGAGCCATGCTGCTTCATCCAGTGCCCGATGTTTGTGTCGTAAAACGGCAAAACAAAGGCATGAGGAGCTCGGTCCTTGGAGTGTTCTTCCAAAAGTACAATATGTATATAAATACATGTAAATACATGTAAATACATCACAATACATCGCCACGGAGACTAGTCATCTTCACTCCATGAAGTCCAGGAAAATTAACGACAAGGAAAATTGCATGAACCCTATGGGCGGATTTTTTGTCAAAAATGTGTTTTAGGCCGAAATAAACCACCCAACGTCTGAGTCTCAGACCCGGCTTCGACGGTGTCCTTCCCAGGAGTCGGAACCAATGGTTCCATGCAACTGCTCAGTCACACCTCGCATGGAAATGCTGCAAGGCTAAAATCACGGGATGTCTTGGCGCATGTGTTCACAGGCAGAGGAGCACGGGTTAAGTGCTGTGAGGCTATTTCAGCATGTCTCAGCATGTTTCAACTGCAGCATCCGACCAACGGCCTGGTCGCTGCATGGCTTCCAAAGCTGCAGCTGCCATGGGAGTGGGTGGGCGCTGCTGCCGCGGGCTCGAGGACAACATTTCCTGCTCCACCTCCTCGCAGTTGCTCAAAAGATTAGGCAAAGATTAGCCTGGAGTAGATCAAGCAAATTCAGTAAAGCTTTGGATAGTTTTTGAAAATCGTGTTGGCATGTTTTGGATGCGGTTTTGTTTAATATGTTTTTCTTTATCCTTTTTGCAGGTTCCAATAACCAATCAACTCTTTTTTAAATTCATCCCAGTGTCCTGCGGCAACAAAATTGGGGGGTCCCAGAAGTTCGTAATCAGAAAGGTCGGCCAATGTTGACCAACCACATTGAGACCACGTGGGGCTTCTGCATCCCAGACCATGGAGCCACACCTTGGGCCACAAGATATCCCAAGATATCCCAAGATATCCCAATCACAATGCAACATTCATTGATTCTGCAATATGGGTTCATACGATATCATACGATTCTCCATACGATTTCACATTGTTCATTATGCTCATGTATGTTCCTTTCACATCCTGTCATTGTTCAGCTGAGAGTCGCTGCGTACTTCTGCATCACAGCAGGCTCGTGAAATGGAACACTTTGATCTGCTCCTCGTGGCAGTGCTGATTGATGCTGGCTGCCCTTCCATCACTGCCTGCTACCTGCCCTTAGACCTTCAACCTGGAATCCCCAGCTGCAGCTGCTTGAATCTTCGGCTACCGAGATGAGCTTCCTAATCTTCCTGTGGCACCGCGTTTCAAACAAGTGTTCCTATGGCGTAACGCTTCTGCCATACAAAGCTTCCCAAAAAGTCAGGCCTGTCAAATAGACACAGCTTTGCATATCTTTGCATGATGTTTGTGAGCCTTCATCCAGACACGAGATGAGAGAAGTTCTTGAATATTGCCAGGTTGGATTCGTTTTGAAAGGCAAGCGTCCGTTGGCATTCAGCAAAAATTCTCGGCAGCTCTCAACTGTCAAGTTTGCCTTACCGCTCAGCTAGGCAAAATATGCCACAGACCACAGAATTATGCCATATTCCAATTCAATCCACGGATATCCACTGAATATGTGCCAAATCGTGCCGACAAGCGGCAAGGCCACCAGTGTCATTGTTCTGCCAGCCAAGCTCTTCTCGGCCTCAATGTAGTGTCACTTGACCATCAATGGTTCCATGATTACCGGCCCTCTCAAAGGGATCCAATCATCTCAGGCTGTTTCAGGCATGGGGGACCAATGCCATCGTTGGAGCTGAGCTCCAGCTGTCCTCAGACCACGCCTGGAAGGATTTCCGCATGCCAACCCTCCCGCTGATCCCAGCGCCGCGGTGCCCGCGAAATGAGGTAACAGCCATCGCAGCCATCGCCCAAAGGGGCGCACACCTGCAACGAGCAACCCTTTCTCTCCTCTCTGAGATCATTCTATTGGCCTTTGCAGAACCAGATTGACACAGAACAACATGAAGAAGTAGACGAAACAACATGCGTGTGTTGTCCTGTTTTTATGTCATGAATCTAGCTACATCCAGTTACATCAATTAATGCACTGTATCCACCTGTACCCTCTGCCTGTCAAACGACTCTCACGGCTGTCGCACCTCCCAAGCTGCACAGCTCTCATTGCGGGAGCACTGTTCACGACACTCTTCTGGAGATCGTGGCTCCGGCCGCTGCAGAAGGTATGCCTCAGCTGGCACAAGGTTCCCTGCTTTTGATTTTGGCACGTGGCCGCAATGAGGTCATCCTTCTGATCACTGCAGTGAGACTTCTCAAGCAGCTGTTTCTTGATGTGATATGACTATGACTATGACAAAAAGAACAGCGCACTGGAAGAGCATTCAGAGCCTGGTTGCAGCAATGTCTGCGTAGTGGAAAGCCTGGTGCAAGGTTTCAGGGTCCGTGCTGAGTTTCACGAAGCCTCCTTTGTCTCCCTGCGCATCCAGGCCAGTTCCTTGCAATCCAGGCATGCCCAAACCACTTCCGGTGCCACCAGCTAAAGGACCTGGCGGGCATCGAGAAGACTGGTGGATGGCCCATAGGTCAACTGCCAAATGCTTCTATACAGTAATTAGTGTTTGCACGCCCCGCGCCTGTTCCGCCCATGGCAGGAGCTGGGGCCATGCCACCAAGACCCATGCCAAGGCCTCCAAAACCGCCTCCACCAGAAGGAGGAGGCACGCCTAAGCCGCCGCCCAAGCCGCCGCCCAAGCCGCTGCCCAAGCCGCCGCCCAAGCCGCCGCCCAAGCCGCCGCCCAAGTTTCCAGCACTGCCAAAACCACCGAGTTGGCCGCCCTGGTCGCCAGGGCCTGTTTCCGCAGCTATGCTTTCTAGATTACTATTTGATTGTTCTTGTCTCGCGTGCTAGAGTCGCATGAGTCCCAGGACGAACAAGCCCGCAAGAAACTGCTCAACACTACTTACATCATCTGATCATTTTAGATTTACTGATTATGAATTCTATATGACGCTGAGATCAGCACCAGGGTGCTGCATGAAACATACCTAACTGAAGCATACTGAAGCGGTGGCAACTGGGTAAAATTTCGAGATAAACCCATGGATAGAAAAAGGATGGACCGCGCCTCCAAAGGTACTTGGGATTGGCTGGCTGGGAGCGGCTGGCAACCCTCCACCTAGACCTCCAAAAGCACTGCCTTGTGCACCAAGACCTCCGCCCAGGCCACCGCCCAGGCCACCGCCCAGGCCACCGCCCAGGCCACCGCCCAGGCCGCCGCCCAGGCCGCCCCCAAGGCTGCCGCCTAGGCCGCCGCCCAAGCCGCCTGAGAGTGGCGGCTGACCACCAAGGCCTGTCTGAGCAGCCGAAGCGATTTCAACTTATGTCGCCAATGTTCCATTCGTTTCCTATTCTTATGATTTGGGATTTGAGGGAAACATTCACCTTCACCCAACCTCCTTGCGGCAGCTGCCCGAAAGTGAGTTTAAAGCAAAGCACCTTCCTTGGCTCACATTTTTGACCCAGCATTTGCAGTGTGAGAATGTTTATGCAACCCCAACTATTACAAGAGAGCTGATTCCAAAAGCCGTCACCGAATAATCCAAGCAGCAAGAGCAATGCAAGCCTCTGACCTCATGGGCCAAGGGGGATCAGCAGCTTGAATGATGTCGAATGAACACAAATAGACGGAATCTCAAGCCTCGCAGAGGTAAGCTGTGTAGCATGGCTGGCCAGTGAGCCATACTGAAATATGACGCTAAGACCTGCTAAGATGATCTTTGTTGCACTCCCTGGTTCATCTCATGGCTGGCAGGCACACGTAATTACATAATTACATGACATGTGCGTGTGCAAGTGTCCCCATTTTCCGTGTGGCTGTATGGTGTTTGTGATGTATACCGGCGGACACACAAATAAATTGCAAAAAACAAGCAAAGCAAGGAATCGTTCTGCCGTGGTTAATGCAGGAATACCTTCAAATGACACTGTCCTGCTGATTGCAGCGATCCAATTTATCAGCTCTGAAAGCATCTTCGCTACACTGGGAAATGTCGCAATGATCTAGGCTGGCTGGGAAAGTAGTGCTACATCCCCCTGCACGCTCATGGTTTCTCTCTCTCTCTCTCTCTCACAGTTTGTCAGGAAAACAGTCTCTGTGCATCCTCGAACATATGAAACCTCTGAAAACGGTAGTCATGACCCACCTGCTTCAAAGTTGAGCCCAAAAAGCAGTGCCAACATCTCAAAAATTACCTCCTCCAAATGCACAGGATGCTCAAATGGTCAATGGCTCAGGCAAATGACAGCACACACGGGCCACAGCCAGTACTTGCATTTTTTCTTCGCTGCATCAATGGACAAACGGCCTCATGTGCTACTGTAAAATAACCTGGTTGTTATCGCGGCCCAGACTTGATGAAAGCCTTTATTGCCTCCTGGATGTTAGATACTGCAAGATCCTCTTGGCTTTTCGGGCATTTCAATCCATGATCGCCACCCTCCACTTTCACCTTGGAGAGCACGCTTCATCCAATCGACAACCCTTCCGCCTTGACGGATACTAGACAAGTCGTGATATGGCTGCTCGCCAAGGTACAAGGGTGTGGCGTAGTTTGGATTTCTTCAAGGTATTCTCCATGAGCTTGAAATCTCCCATGAATGGATCACGAGTTCCAGAAATAAACAGAACCTGTGCAGGGAACTCTGAGACCGAGACTTCGCTGAATGTCACGCCATGTTGTCGTTCTATGTTTGTCATTCCATGTGGAAAAGATGTGTTGACAGGGCACACGAGTTCCAGGAGGGAGCTCTAGGAGCTTCTTCTCTCTGTGCTGGCTTGGATGAACCAATGGGTACCCAAACCTCAGCGTTCGCAAAAATGCGGATTCGATTCTTGCCCTATGATGAGCAAAACGATGCAAGCATGAAAATGGATGGCAAACAGCTTGTAACAAGCACTCACATCACTCACGCAATGAGACTCCTAGGATCAATCTCTCATTGACTTAGGGTATCTCGGTATCTCTTTCTTTCTCTCTCTCTCTCTCTCTCTCTCTCTCTCTCTCTCTCTGTTTCTCAAGGCAAGCCGCCCAAAGGTCCACCCCCAATGAAATCAATTTACATAATCGGGTTTTGGTTGTTCTCGAAGGTGGGTAATATCCGAAAACAATTAAAACTCAATGCAAAGGAAATCATAGAGATCCCAACAACGCGACAATTAAAACCAGAGTTTATTGACGTCATGCAGAGTGAAACGGCCCCCATGTAAAGAACAATTAAAGTCAAAGGTTTAATTGCTTTTAAACCCGGTTTTAATTGATATTCCCTAGAGTCTCATTCGCAGCCCAGTTGCGCTATGATTCCTTTCACATTGCTCGGCAGCTGGCGACGGACATCATCGCGGGCCAGCAGGTGCACTGCAGCACGTGCTCCAAAGGAATGGCCAACCAGGAAGATTGGCCTACAAAACCCAGCCAATATAACGGTAATAACATGCAATAGCCAGGAAACCGATGGAAACCGAAGTGTTTCCCATGTCCCATAGACAAATAGATTCCGTGAGATTCCAGACTTTGACGTCGCACTCCACAGAAGTGCCGTATAGTATCTTATAAACTTATAGCGTTTTGGAATGCTTTGAGCTGATGGTTGGTGGATCATCCGACTCTCATCATCTCAACTCCCTGCCTCTTTGGCTTGGCTGCAGCCTTTGCGGCCTTCACAATTTCCAAGAGATGTGGTGCTTCGCGCTCTTCCTGGGAAGAAATGGGATAGAAAACCAGTGGCAGTGGCAACCGATTTTGAAAACAATTATGAAGCACCTGTGTATCCTGTGATGCCAAACCGTTGGACTGCAAGCTTCCATCTATCGTGCAGTCTTTCACAATGCTGCTCATGTTCTACCCTACCAAATCTACCAATGTCTATTGTCATTGAATATGCGCTAGTGGCGTCCGCAGAGTCAGAAATGGCAAACCGAGCCACTGATGTCAAATTGGGCGCACTCGAGAAATGAACTTCTTTCACCGTTCCTTGATGCAACTTGCATTCCACAGCTAAACTTTTTGGCATTTGAATGCAAAAAAGGGCCTTCCCTAAGTCCTGGTCAAACTGATCAGTCGGTGTGCGAACTAGTCCGGCACAAAGTTGGTTTACATGTACAGATTGGTCAGTGATGATCTATATCATTGATGCAAACCAAGTCTGATACGAAACGAAACACCTTGCAGCACCGAACTGCTAGTGGCACGACACATGCAAAGGAGGCAACATCACCTTGGTTTTTCATCTGCAGATGCAGTGTGATGCAGTGACTTGTGCACTTTTCTATCGCCTTGCACCTCTTGCCGACCGGTCACGGCATTGAAACATATTAAAACTAAAGTGCTTTGGCACCAGATGACACCCGAGCTAGACTTTAACGTTGCCGCGCAGCCGTCAAAATGTTATGATTTTGAACATCAAACCCTCGATAATCTGTATGTTTTAAATTGCTGTGAATTAATTCATTTGATCTGAAAGTCCATTGCTGTCTAGGTCTACCAATACGTCTTTTGCCTATTTCAACGGGTTCTGCGCTGTCTGGAAACCTGTGCGCCGAAAATTCTGAAAACCTCAGCAGAATGCGGCCTTTTGCTTTCCGAGCTCTACATGAAGTTGCTGCAAATCTTGGTCGAATTGGCTGGCCACCACACTGATCACCTTTCGGATACGATGCTTCAGTTTGGCGTTGATGGCCTGGAAACCACCAGCTCTTTCCACTGCAGTAAAGATGAGACGTATGTCTGTCTCTTTTGTTGCGCCTGCATCCTCTAGTTTCAAGCTAGTCAATTGCTTTCCTATGGCCATGGCCATATCGATGCTGCACCTCCCACTGTTCATCACACCGGAGGAAGTCAAAATGTTTAAAGATTCCCGAGTAGGGACCTCGTCCTGGATAAGGAAGGTCTGAAGCAGCTCAAACAAACACCAGGCGCGGCTTAGAGGCACCACACGTGCATCAAGAATCATGCAAGTTCCCAGGCATGAAGGACTGCGAAGTGCTTTGTAAAAGGACGACTCTGAAGGCGGTGCCTGGGGGGGAATCTCCTCATGCATCTTCCATTGGTTGTTGCTGAAGGTGCAAAGCCAATAGCGCATGTCTTCACCACTAAACTCCCTTGCGTGATTGAGGATACTCTTCACCGTGAGGTTAAACTGCATCCCCCACCAGTGTGAGATGAACCATCTCACCATGCCACATCCCACCAACTCGGCGTAAGAGACCTCTTTCTTCCGTGTCAATGGTTTCACGATCTCATCGCAAACCCAATACATATTCCGGCAGTCCAAAACAGATGCGAAGAAAGTTTGAAGCTCGGCAAGCTGCCCTGCAGTGATGGATCGTTCCGGCCCCGGAGGGCACGTGTCCTGAGTATCACTCCCTCTCCGTTGAAGCAGCTGAGAGAAGCTCTGCAAAAGCAAGTGGCTTTTCACCCTCTCTCCGTGAAGCGTTGCAAGATGCTGGACAGATTCTACGATTTTCCTGAAGCTGCTACGTAGGATCTTATCAAAGTCACGCCATGCACCCTGTTCTATGTATGCCCCGAAGACGCGTATGTGTTGCTCCAAACTCTTAGATATGTTTCCGAGGTTTCCGAGATCCAAGTTGATGAGTCGTTCCAAGCATTCCATGCAAAACTCTGGGCTGCATTGCCCACGGTTCAACACACCAGAGGGAGCACAAAAGGATACACGATCAACGTCCAAGTTGTTGTCATCATTGCTTTGCACGAAAGTGTACAGCTCCCAGATACACCAACTGCGGTGTAGCCAGTCGTCTAAGCCCGGAGGGTGTGGAAATGGAATTACTACGCCCTGGCAGAGAGGGCCGGACACACTTTTGTAGACAGAACTCTCGAACAAACAATGTCCCCCCTCTTTCTCGATTTGATTTGATGAGAACACATCCATCCAGTACTTTGCATCAGTTACTTCAGCATGGGCACGAAGGCAGGTCAACATGGTGCTCAGCTTCCACGCCCACAAATAGGACACATAAAAATATGGAGCAGAGTAAGGGCCTATCATGTCAGCAAAGGATAAATTCAACGGCCGTGTCAAAGGCACAATGATGTTACTCTGTATGTAGAACATGTCCCTCTGCAGAATGAACGTCTCAAAGGTGGAATAAAACTCACTCAAGTGGCGCAAATGTACGGCTCCTAAAGCTCCGAATTCACTTGCCACATGTTTGTTCTTCATGCGCTCCCGGTACCAGTGGATCTTTTGATGCAAAGGATTCTTTGTTTGCATCACCTGGTGCCAATAGCTGGACAAAGCCAGTACTACGGCTGGTGCAGCCAGAACCAACTGAGCGTTGAAAGAGGTGCTGAATGAGAGCAACAGCAAATGTAAGAGCGAAGCCAAAAGAACTGGCACCCCAAGCACCGAGGCCCAAATCATACAGCCAGGTCGCATCAAGCGGCAAAAACCGTGGGAAGACTCAGCGGCTGGAAATGACTGGTCGCGAAGCAGCAGCTGCGTTGAATTCAAGACTCTCACCTCCCAGGCACCCTCCAAATGGGAGATGCCGACTCCCCAAAGAAGGATCTTTGGCCGAAGCCTTCGCCAGCTGGATATGCCATGCGGCCTTGCAGTGGTGATGACAGGTCCTTCCAGGCAGTGAGCAATGCTGACAATGGGCAGGGGAAAAGCCAGTGCTGCAGGAAGCAGCGCTGTCAGACCATAGATCCAAACGAAAGTGGCTCATCCAGTGCGGCCATCAGGTGGGGAATGTCAAGAATCTGCTACTCAAAACATGGGATTCCTCAATCTATGATTTCTTGGTGTCAATGATCGAATCTATGGGTGCCTGGCTCCTGCATTTTGGCCTTTCATGACTCCTTTTGAATCCCTCTTCGCAAAAACGTCCTTCGGCCGTCCGCATGCAGAATCATCAAAGCTTGAGACATAGTGGTTTGAGCCCAAAAAAGGAAAACGGAACTGTGTATATGGGACATCTTGGCAAAGTGTAATTATACATCTACATGTGCATCTTTTTGAGAACCCTGCCTGGATATCAAGTCCAAGAGTCCAAAACGATGAAGTAGTGCTTGACGGGACCGGCCCCCACCAGAACCAGCAGCGCAGACAAAGATCGCATCAGACTTGGCAACAAAAAAACCGACTAAGTTAGGCCATCTAAGATCACTAAGCTGAAGATTGCATACACATTTTTAACTCGCCATTTCAGTAAGGCACTGCCGCGGCTTTAAAAAAGAACTTTCTGAGACCAAACTTGCCCAGCTTCCACATGTTACTAGGTAGAACCTCATCTGCCTGTGTGCTCTTCACTACCCGCTGCACTCGCTTGGTCTTTCCATGACCTGACAGAGACAAGCAAAAAGCCAGGCATCCCTTCTCAGGATTTGGTAGTATATAGCACGATTCGAGCCAACAAATCTGCCAATGAATCCCAGATACGCTCCACAAGAAGCTAAACGTTTCAGCACCGTGTGGGGCTGGTCATCCAGGCTTCACCAAAAAAATATCTCTCTACGCACGCTTGCAGAAAACATGTTGATGAACATGCCCCAAGCCTATACCCATTCAATCTCACAGTATGCTAAGTACGATGGACATCTTATCTATGCCTGCAGCTGCAGGCCGTCTGGCCACCATGCGTGCGGAGTTGGGGAACTTGTGGGCCTTGACTCGACTGGCTTTTGAGCCAACTGGCATGTTGCCGTTTTATCCTGCCCCATCCCGCACGACCTGCAGCACTGCATTATGTATGGAGACGGGTCGCCCGGGGTCAAAAATCAATCTAGGGCAGTTAGGATCCTGCCAGGAAGATTCGTTACAAATGTTATATCGAACGATATACAACTGCCACCATTACGCTTGCTCTCTCCCTCTCTCATGTCACATAGGTGGTCATTGAGTCACGCAGCCTTCTTTTCATGCACACCATTCGTAGGCCGATGCTTAGACCATGTGGGCTACTTCTTGGTTCCAATGAACATCAAGCGGTAAAGCCTGGACGAGTCCCCAAAATACAAAACGCGTTGAACACTCAATATTGAACAATGAGAATGTGTGTAGACCTATATGTTATACAGAGAGAGCTGGATAGATAGATATAAAGGTCTATGGATAGATAATGATAGGTATAGAGAAATACATAGAAATACAGACATAGAGATATACAGAGACATAGAGAGAGAGAGAGATGTAGAGATAGATAGAGATATATAGAGAATTATAGAGAGAGATATATATGTATAGAGAGGAGGAGAGAGAGATAGAGAAAGATGTATATACATTGTGATTCATAGGTGACTCTTAGAGACTTCCATGATCCTTTCATCCACATGGCCTAGGCGCCACCCATCTGTGGATCCTTAATTGATGCATAGTTCGGAAGCAGCTGGCAGAGGCATCCAAGGAGGGTCCTCAGCCCCTCAGCCAAAAAGTGATGCTACCCAAAGCAGCTTCAACTGCCAGAAAAATCATTCGAACTGGTTCACAATGGGTCATCAAATTCGAAGACAAGGTGAAGAGTATCTAACTGAGATCGTCTGAGGCTATCACATGACTTAACTGTTCGGTGCGACCGGGAAATTTCATGACCCCCACAGTATTCATTTCAAAATCACACTATGACCTTCTTTTGAAGAAGATCTTTGGAGTGTTGTTGCTGCAGAAAGCCGTATGTGACATGCCTTCAAAGGCAAGCACACCTTTTGCAATGAAACTAATGAAACTCGCACTGCGCCTAGAGGAGATGAGAAAGTATGTAAAATAGAGTTAGGACATGTTAGGACCAGGAGGGATATTCATTGTACGGCATCTGCAAACCTAGCTGTACAGCTAAGAGCGCCGGATAGCACTCGCTGAGCCATCTCAGCTGTTGCGCAGCACCCACGCATCTGCTTGAGAGTGAATCTCCTTCTAAGCAACTGCTGCAAGCCAATATAAGCTGTTCCATCCATAGCTACCAAACGTCAAGGACTGAAAGAAAATCAGCCAGTGTGTCAGAGGAGTGCGAATTTGGAACGAAAGCTTCCATGCATATCAAGCTACAACTGGATTGAATATGGGTGCATCATGACATTTATGATCCATCAACCCCAACGCATCCACTTTTGTTGTGCTAGTGAATGATATAAAATGACTCCTCGTACAAGCGATCCATGAAGCATTGCGTCTGATAGAAGCTTTTGTAAAACGCGGCCTGGCAATCAGGGTCGCGTGCATAAGAATGGGCTAATGAACCTGTTCTCCAGTGTCGAGAAGAACCAAACCAGAAAAACATTGGCCTGCTCCACACTGCCGAAAGCGGGCTCTTTGTGCAACCAGGCCAAGAACCTCAATTGATATCATTGATGCTACCGTGCAGGCAACAAATCGCTGGAGCAGCACCAAAGAACACATGTCACATGTTCGTCTGGGTGTGCGCATGAGTACATTGATATCATTGATGCACATGTGTGTGTGTGTGTGCGTGTGTGTTCGCGTCGCTCACAAACTTATATAAAGCAGTTCTTCGTTCTTCAGCGTCTGCAGTGTCTCTGGACGTCTGCAGCGTCTTCGGGGCTTGCTCTATCTTGATCGCAAGTTTGGCACCTCTATATCGCTTTCAAAACATTTCAAAACACAAAGTTCGTCAAAGTTCTGGTCTGTATCATCATTGTGCAATTTGCTGAGCATGCGCGTCTGCACGCATAGGCGCCGTGCATATATACAGTGTCAGGCGTGTTGATGGCAGAAGAGCTTGAAACCTACAATGCTATTGTGTGCGCGTCAACTCAATGATGTAATGATGGTGCCCTGTGCTCATCCATCACCTCAAATATCCAAGTTGCCTCTCTTCGTTTTCTGCTCGCTGGCAGCTTCTCTCATAGAGATCGTCTGCGTCCTGCTCTTCGTGACGTTTTGAAACGTCGTGACATGCAGGCACAATGCAGGCTATAGCACCAACAGTGCAAAAATGTGCAAAATGTCACTCTGCCTTGGCCTTGGATCTGGCTGCCTGCACTCGTGACTGATTCAAGCTCATGCTAAACACACCGTCAGCCGGGCACCTCCGCCTCCACTTGACCTCGGTCAGTCCATCAAGTTGGCAAATGTCAGGTCACAAAGAATCAGTGCGGTCTAGGAGCTTTGTGCATATCTCTTGACGATGTTAGCAAGCTTTCCCATTGCTGCTTCAATTGCGTCTTGCACCTGTGTCAGGTGGGATGGATACATATATATATATACATATATATATATACATATATATATACAATTATATACATATATATATATATATACATATATATACATATATATATATATACATATATATATACATATATATGTGTGTGTGTTTGTGATTTTATGTGTATGTATGTATGTGTATATAAATATATATATATATATATACACATATATATATATATATATGTATATATATATATGTATATAGTCAGTTATATGATATATGGTTTCTCGGCAATGCATCCAGTCCCCGCTTCAGAACTAGCTGTGGCGTCTGTGGGTTTTCTGGTGCACTAGCTTGTTGAATGGGCAGCCAAACTCTATCCTGCCTTTTGCACGATTTCAAGCAATCCGTGCTGGTTCCGCAGGGCACTTCTTGCCTGCACTTGGCTTCCGCTTCAGCACGTTTCGGCGCACCTTGTTGCACCAGCCTCTTTGATCTGGCTCCGGAGCTCAGAATGGACAAAGGGAGGAAACTTCAACGTCTTGCCTGTGCCAACAGCTGCTACAACATATGCAACCAAATGATACCAAATGCGAGCAAGGCATTTTGCACAAATGGATACAAATGGGAAGAAGTTGGCCTGTCAATCCACCAGAAGTCTTCAACTTTTCATTGATAACGACCTCGCCAAGGAAGCAACACGAGCTACAGTGCGGCTACAGTGTATTACAAAACCAGATGAGGCAGTACAAAGCATTCAGGGCAACTCTCTGGTGCCAGGCCCATCGATCCCGAAGCAAACATGCCACAATATTCTCGGGGAGGTCGTACATATTTTGGTAACCTGTCAGACATTGGACAAGTCATTCTTGGACCTGGACAAGTGGCCGCACTTTGCTAAGCTCAGCGCCCCAGAAGTGTTGGAGCATAGCTGTCTCTCCAAAGGCAAAAATAAATGGAAACGGAGCTTCCTGGAACAAGAATTGGAGCTGGATCAGCACATCAACTGACACCCTGACAGTCCGAAAAATTGCCAACTGCTGCAAATATATGCAAATACGTTTCAGAAGGTGCGTTGAAGTGTTAAAGGTTAAAAACGAAGCAATCAACTAAAACTGAGATGCCGTCCACCAGAGGCACGTTCTGCAATTCCTCCGGTGGCCACGGAGCGCAAACAAAGAGATGTTGCCACTTGAACGGCCACAACCTGAAGGATCGGAAGGATCTGAAGGCAGTGTGTCAGCTATAGCAGCTAGATGCAGCTAGCACACCGTCGCGCACAAGTCAGGACGAATGACCAAACCAAGGCACTGCAACGTTCCGCTGCAGTCGAAAGTGCAGGATGAAACTGTGGAAAACGCGCAGCCCTCTGAGTGCCCGACATGCCCCTTAGCAAAAAGGCGACCACACAGGTTCGCTGGGCATCACCAAAAAGAACCACCTGCAATGGGCGCAACACCATTTAAGTTTCAAAATTGCAAAGTTGGGGGTTGGAATGCACAAAAATCAGAAACATGGGGTGGTGCAAACCACGATTACCACCAAAAAGTTGATGGGGTGGGGACTAAATGGGGTGAGGTTTCGATCAAGAAAATCATGGAAAAAAATGGATTCGAATGGATAATCTTGGAATGTTGTGTGCAATGGTTAAACCCCGCATCTCTCCAGGAAGCTCATGACAAAAGGCAGGGTATCGCGAAAAAGGCAGAGTCTCGCATTTGACAGATACCAGGGTCTCACATACGAAAGAAGGCAAGGTCTCACATATGGGGGAAGGCAGGGTCTCACATATGCCACAAGGCACGGTTTCACTTTTGTGACAGAAAGCAGGGTCTCACGTTTTGAAGGAACAACTGAAGGAAGGCATGGTCTCACATATGAGAAGCGTGCGACCGTGCCTTCTGTCGTGAGAC
>BGPT01003655.1:921-20691 GCA_003297045.1 Symbiodinium sp. clade C Y103 | reverse complement strand
GTGTCCCTTTTCTGTGTCATATGAGCTGTCATTTGAATGACCCGAATTGTGTGCTCCCGTGATTAC
Organism: Symbiodinium sp. clade C Y103; assembly: GCA_003297045.1. Classification (NCBI taxonomy): domain Eukaryota; class Dinophyceae; order Suessiales; family Symbiodiniaceae; genus Cladocopium; species Cladocopium sp. clade C. Next base: position 20,625 of record BGPT01003655.1, on the reverse strand, counting down.
CTTCGCTTTGTCAAAATGGCTTCTTTGCTTGGCTTGTTTGATCAACGGGTTGAGTCCCTCCTTTTCCTTCATGTTATGCCTGTGGCTTTATACCAATTGATGTTTTCCCATCAGTACTGGTTCAAGATGTCTGGTTCCAAACGTGACGCTACCATGGCTCATCTCCCTTGGCCGACTAGCTCTCGTCCTGAAGCTTCTGGATCGACCTCAAGTCCTACGGCACCTGCTTTGGTTCTTCCGACATCGTCTTCGTCGACCACCATGACCACGGCTCCCGCCACCACTCCCTTGGATCCGATGGTTCATAGCCAGACCTATGGGGCCACTCCTCCGTCCGCTTCCGGCGGCCCAATTCCANCCGATGGTTCATAGCCAGACCTATGGGGCCACTCCTCCGTCCGCTTCCGGCGGCCCAATTCCAACTCCCTTTGTTTCTGATACTACGGATGGTGCGCCCTACCCTGTTCTCAATCAGTACTCTCAGGAACGTCGTCTTCCCAAACATCAACTGATGTTTACGGTGGTTGAATGGAACCTCGATACCCCGGCGGCCTCTCGCGATCTGATGGTCACTGAGACCAATCTTGAAACTGGCCGACTACGTGAACATCAGGTGGAATTCTTCTTTTTCAAGTTGGTGNGTGAATCTCATTCCATCCACTGCCCAACGAAGACGGTGGTTTGAGATTGTGATATCGGGACTGATCATCCCGACGTACCTGCATTTTTACCATCATTTTGACAGACATGGCCTGGGGCTAAGCCAAGAACCCCTATCCGATCTTTTTTCGTGATCCTGCACTGTTGTCGCAATCTGCATTATTTCGATTTTGGCACTTTATTACTGCTTGACAATGACTGGAGCTTCTTTTATTTTATCTTATTGCTTCGATCGATTGTGGAACACTACCATTTTTCCTGTCTGCACTACCCTCTTTTCAGGTATACTGGAGTGTTGTTGCACGTCGCATGCACTCTAGATACAAAATTCATAGCGATGTTTCTGTACAAGTGTGTGCACGTGTCTGTGTGGATATGTATGTGCATGTGAATGTGCATGTGCATGTGCGTGTGCATGTGCATATGCATGTATGTATGTATCTACATACGTGTGTATGTATGTACGTACAAATCTGGATTTATGCCTGTCTATGTGTCATATCTCTGTGTGTATGTATTTTTGCGTCTATACGTCTCTATGTATCGATGTTTCTATATAGTTACATTTGTATATGTATACATGCGTGTATATATGTATGTGTTCCCGAATCAGTCGAAAATATCAGTACTATGAGATCTAGCTAGGCCAAGGTTGAACAATTTAACAATCAGACTGCAAGTGAAGGTTCTCTGCAGTCACGTTTAGCTAACTGCACTTTTGTTCGTTGCGCGATGCAGGTGCCAGCGCGGCTGCTGCTAAGTTCTGGTCAGCTTCGTGACCAAGGTTAATATTTGTTGGTCCTGTTCACCTGGACCCACAGGGTGGCGTCACCAAAAAAAACATCCAGACAGGGCGGAGAGCGACACTGCCCTCCGCGTCAAATAAAAACGCCGCAGGGACATTGCAGTGAGATCTGTTGCGGGCATCTGCCAAGAAGCTCCGACAGAGATCTTGCAACAAAGCTCTTAGAGAGAGCTTGTACAGAGATCTTGCCAAGAGACCTTTTACAGAGAACTTGTGCAGAGATCTTGCCAAGAGACTTCTTATAGAGATCTTCTACAGAGATCTTGACAAGAAGTCCCTTGCATTGATCTTGCCAAGAGAGCTGCTATAGAGAGCTTCTACAGAGATCTTATAAAGAGATCGCGCCAAGAGACCTCTTACAGAGATCCTGTACAGAGGTCTTGCCAAGACACCTCTTTTGGAGATCTTGTACGTTGTACAGAGACATTGCGTAGATCTCTATTGCAGAGATCTTGCCCAGAGGTCTCTTGCATAGATCTTCCCAAGAGACATCTTACAGAGATCTCATACAGAGATCTCATACAGAGATCTTGCCAAGAGACCTCTTACAGAGAGCTTGTACAGAGATCTTGCCAAGAGACCTCTTATAGAGATCTTCTACAGAGATCTTGCCAAGAANGAGACCTCTTACAGAGAGCTTGTACAGAGATCTTGCCAAGAGACCTCTTATAGAGATCTTCTACAGAGATCTTGCCAAGAAGTCCCTTGCATAGATCTTTCCAAGAGAGCTACTCTAGAGAGCTTCTACAGAGGTCTCACAACGAGATCGTGTCAAGAGACCTCCCAAAGAGATCCTGTACAGAGGTCTTGCCAAGACACCTCCTTTGGAGATCTTGTACAGAGACATTGCGTAGATCTCTTTTGCAGAGATCTTGCCCAGAGGTCTCTTGCATAGATCTTCCCAAGAGACCTCTTACAGAGATCTCATACAGAGATCTTGCCAAGAGACCTCTTACAGAGAGCTTGTACAGAGATCTCGCCAAGAGACCTCTAAAAGACACCTTGTACATAGATTTTCCCAGGACACCATCACCATCCTCCACCTCATCTTCCGCATTGTCATCTTCATCCTCATCCTCTTCAACATCAGCATCCTCAACATCATCACCCTCCACCTCACCATGCTCAACATAATCCTCCTTCACCTCATGATCCTCAACATCATCATCCTCAACATCATCGTCCGCAATAGTATCATTGCTCATCTTCATCATCATCCTCATCATCATCATCATCATCATCCTCATCATCATCATCATCATCTTCTTCTTCTTCTTCTTCATCGTCATCATCATCATCATCACCTCCCCGCCATCATCACCATTCTCATCATTATCATACATTGTCATACATTATCCTCACACCCCCACATTGTTTGCGGTCTCTTGCCGGGATAATAAAAGAAGGAAGCAAAATCCAATCTTTTGGTTGGATTGAAACCTTCTCCTACAGGGTGCAAGTGGGTGAGTTCATCAGCCCACCAACTGAGGGCGATCTGTGCCCCAGATCTGCACGGAGTGCCACGGAGCTAGTTTTGGCTCAGTGTAATGTGTCATGTTTCGTAGAAGTACAGCAAGCTGATGGAGAAATATTGAGAGAAGTATCACAGAATAGGATGGAATTTGCAATCCGATGGCAGGCCTATCGGACTCCACCAACTGCCGGGGTGGTTCATCCTCGGGGTGGCTCGGGCAGTTCCATCAGCGCACAGGGGTCCAGATCCCAGAATGCCAGCAGGCGCGTTCCTTGTCTGTTGGCTCAAGAGGCTGTAGATGTTGCCCTGGTCGTCGGCCCACTGGAGAAGCAGTGAAGTCAGGAGAAGTGATCCCAGCATCTCCAGCGCCGCAATGCAGCTTGTAGGGTTTCCGTCCTTGATTGTTTCTGGCAGGATGACTGCCTGAAACCACCAGATATCATCTTTAGCTGGAGAATCCTTGTCAGAGATCCAGCCTCCCATAGTGACCGAACCCTTAGTGGTCAGACAGTTCATTGCCTCAGTCATTTCCGTCAGGGTCTGTTGGTTGGCCACGTCCTTAGCCTCCTGGGCTGCATCTTACGGTGCTGATCACTTCCATCTTGTCCGTCTCTGTCATGGAGGCATTGTCCGAAATCAGCGAAAAACTCTCAACTGACTCCATGTCGTCCAGTGAGATATTCTCCACCAACAGAGGAGAATCTGGGCAACCGCCGCTGAAGATGCCGGAACGTCAGCAGTCGACATTGCAAAATGAAAGCAGTGAACGTGAAAGAGAAAACACAAAGAGCGTTTTTTTCAATCAGATCAAGATTGCTTGAGCCAAAATGGCCAAGCCATGTTGGCAATATGATATCGACAACACATTGCTTGCTCTACGCAAGCTCCAAGCAAGAAGCAAAATAATATTGTGTGTGTGAGGGCTTCAACTCTTGAACAGGTAAATCTTGCTCGAGAATCTGGACAACTCGAATGCAATTTACTTGTCATGCAATTTGCTGGTAAAACTAAACTGAAAGGTTCTGGTTTTTTGTGTTGATGTTCCACGCACGTGATTCAGCAGCGAGTGTCTTTCTTCTCAAGAACCTTAGCACTTTCAGTCCAAAGTTCAAACTTACCTTCCTGTCAAATTCTTATGTCGATTTGCAAACAATCACTACTCCCAAAGTGTAGGGGGAAAAACAAGCCCCAGCATGAGAGCTCTCAGTTTGTCCCCACCAACTGATTCTCTAAACACGATCACGCAACTGCAGGGACCTCAAACTTGCCATCCTTGGGGCTTGTTGCTTTCGCAATTTCCAGGTCCTGTTACTAGAATCTGTTGAAGTCAATAGCAAAGTTGGCAGCAGTTGTCAAATCATTCTATTGGTGGGTGACATGAGGAATCCATCCATTGTTCTTGTGAACCTGTGTCAACAAAGTACTCTGATTGTCATGCACTCAGGACTCAGGGCATACAACATCGGTGCTAGTAGCTGAGTTGGAAAGAACATCATTGTCAAAATCCTGCGAAACATCGTGCGGTAGTTATTGACTCAAACAATGATCTTTAAAAATGCCTCTTTCTGCTAAAACAAATGTTGCGACTGGCTTCATACATTCTGATTGTGCAACTGATCTCCCTGATCATTCTGAACATGCCTGGGAATCTATGGTCGGCTCCGTCCTGCATAGCTCCCTTTCCGAGCATGTGGCACTTGAAAGGGAAATCAGCCCTCAGCTACCATGCATGTTTACACTCCGCTGCTGGTCAAACAAAAAGAAAATGTCCCAAGATCTTAACATGATGTAAATATTTTTGAATGTCCATCTTTATCGAATCTGCTTGGGAGTTTGGACTTTATGAGTTGTTCAACCCTTCAGTTCATCCACAGCATCCCAGGGTATGACTGCTGCTGTTTTTGGTTGGCAGGTCGGACAGCCGCATGAAGGACGCATGAATGACCCGTTTTGTCTTTGATTGCGTCCATGTGTGTGTGTGAGTGTGTGTGTGTGTGTGTTTGGGTGTGTGTGTGTGGGTGCGCGCGCGCATTGATGTGCATGTGCGTGTGTTTGTGTGTGTGTGTGTGTTCCTGCTCATATCCACAACAGCGTGCAAACAGAATGTAGTTGGAGCCTCCATTTCAGTTGTGCGGCACGAGACTAAGCGAAGACTAAGCCTACGGAAGAACATCCAAGAACAACATGAACCACAAGTGTTGTTCAACTTCGGACAACCCAGGACGGCTAGGGCTAGGAATGCACGCGATTTCTGTCGCACCTCCACGAAATTCCAGTACTGAAAACATACAGCGGAGCGCTCATGTGGTTGGACTAGGCATGCATTTGAAGCCGGAACCAACGCTTGATGCCAATGCGATAGGGACACCTAGATGATCCACCTTGATGTCAGCCACTTCACAGGCACTCTGTATGATTTGTGAATAAGGCACGCTGCATTGCTTGGAGTATGGTCGAACCATATCCGCACCAGTGGAGGGCTCAGATCCAGGAGGACATAGCATGGTGGACCTGAAAGAATAGAACAAGATAGAACAAGATAGAACAAGATATTGAATGTGTGTAAGCCATCGAGTAGACGTAGTGGGTTAGCTGGTGTGCGAGCTGGTGCATGCTTTTGTGAATCGGTGAGTTAGGGAGGTTTGCGCGTGTTACCTACTCAGAAGTTTTTCTGCCTGGAGCCCTCTCTGCATAAATTCAAGCAATCTCCCTGCTGATGTCCCCGCTCATGTACTCTGCACGTGCCACATTGGCATGTCATCCAAGCGGCTTTGGTGCTGGGCCGAAATTCAAGCTCAGGGAGATGTTCCTGACATCTTGGTTGCAGGTGAAGCTGTGGTGTTGCAAATAGCTTTTTCATCATGCTTTGTTCTCTTCAGAACGGTTGGCAAGACTTGGCGGATTATGTCTTTTGCAGTCCCAGGCAAAGCTTTGTCGCAGGTGGGACTTGGACCGTAGATTCTTGGGAGACTCACTGTCAACATCTGTCAACAGCTGTCAACAATGCTGGCCTGAAGGTCACTGCCGGAAAGAGCGTCTTGCCCTTGAGGTTCTCAGGAAGGGGCATTGGTTGAGAGGCCTGACTTCCCCAAGGACAGGAGCACAAGCTCAAAATCGAAGCAGACTGGCCTGAAATACTGCTTGATGTGCTTGGTCTACGGATCGAGAAATTCATCCCCCTCGAGGATATCTTATATTGAATCATCAAATTCTTCTATTGTGCGTCACAAAATCAATCAAAAACCCTTTGGGAAACCTTTGGCGCACTTGGCAAACCTTCGCGGCTTAGTTTCAGACTCGCATGCCATCCCTAAAAAGGCTGATGGTATTCGCCTCGCATAGGACACGGGATGGGGTTGAACTTCAACAGCAGCTCTGTGTTATTCCCTCCTTGCAAGCTGTGATCCTTCAACAATTTCCCAACTGAATAATTAGATATTGCCTTGCAACGTGCGTGGATGCTGCAAATGTTTGGACCCATCTAGAAACCGTCGTAGGATATACATACTGTCTATATATACAATGTAGAGGTATAGACGATCATATGTGCATGTGGTTCGTGATGAGTCTGCGAATCGCTTTGGCTTCTAAATCGCCGAACAGTGTGCCATCCGAAGTTTGCAAATCGTAGTTTCTGAAGTGCCATTACTTTGTGAATTGATCCATGTCGATCTAGTGTGCAGGAATGTTGGGTAAGGTAAGGTACGGTACGGTGTGGACGTATGTTTGCACAATTCTACGCCACACTTGCGGTATAAACCTTCCCTTCAAAAGCTCCTTACTACTGTACTTGTAGCTATTTAGGTGTCGGAGAGGGCTGTGAAGGGGTAGGATTGATTTCGTGCTGGTTTTCCGATGTGACCTGAGATGGCATGCACTGCAACTGCAAAGATTAGTAAAAACAACTTTGTATGTGCAGCATATTCTGTATGTAGCATGTAATAAATCTTATGTCACTCATGGTGTATGTTTGTATATACATTCCCTTTCACATATAACATCATATGTAAGTATATGTATATATATAAATGGACGGTACATCAGAAACACCATGACCATTTCCTGTCGGGCCGAGCGATGCGGCACAATACAGATACAGGGAGATATTGCATATAATACTACATTTGCACGTGTACATATGTGATCATATGTGTATATAACAAATATATAGATACCCACAAGACGGTGGGTTCACCGTCGCTGTACAACGCATTTTCGCCCGCTTTCCAAAATGCACATGTGACTTTGCCTTTCGTTGGCGTTGTTGTTATTTTGGCGTTTGGGTGCGGAATTGGGTGGGTTTCTATTTTCGGCTGATTTTGTTCTTACTTTCGCCTGTGATTCCGTGGGTTATGTTGAATACTTGCACACAGACGTGATGCTACGTTGAAGATGTGCAACGTCAGGCATGGGGTTGGGGTTGGGGTGGGGTGGGGTGGGGCGATAACGTTCAAGTCGACTTGCGCACAGGGTGGGGTGGGGCAATAACGTTCAAGTCGACTTGCACACAGACGTGATGCGACGTTGAAGATGTGCTACGTCAGGCATGGGTGACTGTTTTAGCCGCATTGGCTGAGTTTCGCAAAGATCTGTCATGTGGAGTGCTGCAAATGGCACCTCGTGACTGTTTCAAACCAGAACACCAGACGTGGTTGCACGATACTTGAGTGATACAAAAAGGAGTGCAGCATCTTGATTGAAACCGACGGCGAACCCACCGTCTTGCCCGTATAGATATATAACTTTATCAAAGTATCTCCTATTGTATATGATATCACTAGAATTTGTGTGTGTTGCAGATTCTATGCGTTGCTAATAAACACTCAGTAAACCTCACAGTATAGTGTATAATAATATAATAGGTACACACAGAGACAAAAGTACATCACATTGTTTGATCTTTTTGTAGATGTCGTCTTCACACTTGCATTGGCATGTCTCTCTCTCTCTCTCTCTTCACAAGATCCGTGACTGAAAGCAAGCAAAACCGACTCGATCAAGTGTCGTGACAAGTGTGCATCACTGCATCACATCTGCAGGGAGCCCTACGTTGGCACTGCTGGCATCAAGATTGAGAAGGACACCCATCACCTGCCAGGGTCAAACATGGCACAATCAATGTGTATGCGATGCAGTTGCTGTCTGGCAAATGGAGCCAACTAGTGTCTTCATCCGCCATGTACGATAGCCCTTCCAGTGCTAATACAAGTCATGCAAGTCACAGCATGTTGATACAATATGATACAATTACATACTGTATGTTCTTTGGAGTGAGTAGAAGTTATTGGTATTTGATTTCAGGTAAGTCCTGAACTCCAGAAAGGAATGCTGCGGCTTCTGCGACTAACCAAGCCAACCCACGAAAGGAAGATCAAGGTCAGGCGCCTCCTACATTTGCCCTGTGTGATTTTCTTCGCTTCTCATGTCATTGCGAATGGCAAAAAAAGCCCTTGCTTTTTGCCTGTTTGCTCATTTTGCTCATCATGTCAAGCGACCCGCAATTGATTCTGGCCTGATCCCGACCAAATCTTTGAGTAGCTCCAGCTGAAAAGGTCCTGACAAAGAAAGCACCATCGGAGCCATGTCTTTACATCCAGAGAAAGTGTGGAGCAGTGAGAAAGTTTCCCACGCTGTACCATAATATTTTGCACACTGCCATTTTTGAAAAGCATGGCGTCGGTCGGGGCCTGCTGTGAATAAAGTGTCCTTCACTGTCGAAGCCCACTGAGTCCTGGCCAGGGTTCATTGTCAAGACGTGTGTCCAATTCAAACGTTGTCGGTTGTGAAGTTAGCAACTGTACAGATCTGCGCAGATCTGTACCGTGATTGTGCGTGAACCCTAAAGCCCACGATCAAGTGCTGACGTTTGTTGTAAAACTTTAATGATTCATGCCAGGTACGAATTGGAGACGTTTCTCATTTCTCTGTAAGAATCTCTCTTACAAAGGCACCTGCTCCTACAGTTTTCGGTGTTCGAATCATTTGCTCTGATAGAAGCTTGATTGATCTGGAAAGTTCTGGGACATTAGATAATTGATCGACAGGTCTGCTGAAAGCTGACATTTCACTGCATGCAGTGTATATCAGTGCTGAGAAGAGGAGTTGAAAGAAGAACGGAAGGGTAGAAGTGTGGAATGAAAAATACATTGCACTCTTCCAGACTCTCCCCTATTTGTTTCCCAAATGCCTCAGTGTCCCCAACAAAGAGTGAAGAAGCGCTTGTGCAGAAACCTCTGCAAACTGAAGGCTTGAAAACAACACCGGGCAGGAAAATTATGGATTGAGATAGATTGCGTTTCATGCCATTTTCGGCTTGATGCAATGTTCCGAGCATTTGTTCGAGTGGGTCTCAGCCAAATCCCTCTGTCTTTCTTCTGAAGCAGGAACTGAAGTAGGTTCGAATGACTCTAGGGAATAGCAATGACCAAGAGTTGCATGTGCTCAAATATGGTCCACTGCTCCAACACCCCATAGGGCATCGGTCCCTCTCTTTCAATGTGGTGCGGTGTCCTGTGGGAGGGGAAGTAAATTTATATTTTGAAATAGCGGAAGGCAAGGATAGCAAAATGCTGCATTTCAAAACAGCGGTGCAAGAGGTCACCATGCCCCGAGGTTGCTCAGGGTAAGACACAAAATGCTACATTTAGATAGAACAAGAACGACGCATGTAGCGGGCGAATGACTCGAACCGTCTAATGCATCATGCCCCCCAATATACTATACAAAGAACAGAGTGTAGCTTATATGCGAACATCAGTCCCATCAAAATGTAATGATATGTAATGTATCAAAGATTATCCATGAATGGCACAACCGATTGAGCCCCTTGCACATCCTTTCAAACTCACATAGACTTCTTCAAGATGGGTGACTAAAGAACAGGCCCGTGAAACTTACCGACTTGCCTTGCAGCTTGATGCAGGGAAGCAACTTTCTCAAGATTATCAAGTTCAAAATGGAAACAAAAGGCTTGGATCACTTGGATCACTTGGATCACTTGCATCTGGTTCCAGCTGCTGTCGCCAAGATGCCCAAGCGCAGCAAATTGCGCGGTTGCACCACTCGAGAATAGGGACCTGCGAGTCATTGCGAGTCGCTTCGCACAGCAGTTAGCACCGGGGAGATTCTTGGGCCACCCAAAATCTTCTCAAGATTCTTGGTCAAATAGCGGAGTTGGACCCAAAACACTAGCTTTCCAAATCATTCAAATCATCTATTAAATCTATGTATGTATATATATATACATATTTATACTATGTGTATATATACATATATACATATTTATACTATGTATATATATATATACAATCTGAGGTCCGATGGTCGGTCTGGTCCACCCTTGAGCCTTGCCTTGTGCGTCAAAAGGATCCAAAATCTCCACAATCCTCACCTCATAGAAATAACGGCCTGCCTGCGGTCACTGACGCATTGTGAGCTACCTGTGTTGGAAATATTCGGGATGGGCTGCACTGGGGAAAAAGCCAGCAAGATAATATTCCCTTCAATTCAATGTGCATATACATATAATATATGTAGACATGTGCATATCTTTGCATACGTACATATTCATATTCATATATTTTACATTCCTATCATACATGGATGTATGTATACGTATTGTATGTACATCTGTATATTATATATATATAAATACACATTATACTTGACTACATAGATGTTCGGGGTAACCAGGATGCAGAGCAGACGGGCAGAAGCCAACTGCAATTCTCAATCCACCAAAGCAAACGACCTTCATGCCAACGTTGGCCCGAGCCCCGGCAAGCAGGTACCTCTCAGGAGAAACACAGCTGTCACTATGATTGATATTGCTGCATCATCTCATCACAGAATGCTTGTTCTTTTTTACCCACGGGTTGAAATGTCACATGAGATGATTTTGGCACTGTACAACTCGCATTTGCACGAAGGAGCTGCCTTTGGGTGCCACCTTTCTGGGGTTCCCCTGCTGGAAGTCCTACTTGTTCTCTTGCATGCTGCACTTTCTCAACCTCTCAACCCGTCTCAACCCATCTCTACCCGTGTCAACCCGTCTCAACCCTGATTGTCACTGCATGCCACCATCTGTGAGCATCATCAGAAGATTGCCACCTAAGCTCTTCTCTGGCGCAAAGAAATCCTGGCTGAGTACTTCCTTGTGGTGGACATTCCTTTCCGCTAGTATTCCTATCAGCATCACATGAATCAAATGCCTTGAAACAAAACCATATGATACAAGAGTCTGCGGCGTTGTTGGCGGTGTCCAATGTCCAGAGCCATTCCTTGATCAACCAAGAAGTGTAATGTAGCCAAGAGACGCTGGGAAGGCATCACATTCATTGTGGTGTCCTCTGTGTTAAAAGCGACCTGCGAACGCCCGAAATCCAATCTTGGATCAACAATTTTGAGCATATGTTTGGTATTTCATGTGTACCTTGTTTGTACCCTTGGTTGGTATTGTCTGTTCTTTTTTTCTCAAAATAATTCAGCATCCTGTGAATGGTGGGGGTGGAGCTCTATTGTGTCAATGTTTTTCCCAGACCCATGTTTTTGAGAAGGAACAAAATTAGCTCCAAGAAGAATATCCCATCTTGTAGGTTCACCTGCCCCCTCCCAGGCAGGTAACAACAACAACAACAACAACAAGAACAAGAACACGGAGAAGAACACAAACAAGAACAAACAAAACAAATACAAAACAGATGTATCACCTGAAGCTTGAAAATATGAGTCAATTAAATGGTTTGATACGAATTGAAATATCATTGAAGTCCTTCATTGCGTACATTCATGACCCTCAAGCGTTTAGGTACCTCAAAAGCTTTCTCATTATTCAACCCCCTCAATTGTTCAGGGGCCCCCTACACTAATCAACATCCAACATTACTCCAATACTTCAATGTGTTCATGAGTTTGCCCTGAGAGCATCAGTAAACAATATCGGGGTTGGAGGTCGGAGTTCAAGTGTGTTTTCTTGGTGTCTGAGTCGGCACTTGTCTAGAGGTGGGCGAATGCTCAAACATTGATTGTCACCAAATTTCAACAAGGTCCACAAGGTACATGGGCATTCCCTGCCCAACGACAACTCACAAGCACTGCTGCAGCAGTGGCCATGGCCGTGGCATGCAGTCCCGCAAAGCCACTCAAGCGCTTGAAGAGCTTATGGCCACCAGAACATGGCAGTTGACTGTGATCCAACAACATACATTCCCAAGAGGAAAATTGTGTTCCCAGCTCTTCAGACACGTCAAGAGTCACGTTCGCACCAATCCATTTATTATGCGCGAACAAATCCTACTGGCACAGTGTGATGAACACATTGACATGTGGGGACAATCCATATTTATTGTGTGGCGACAGGTCCTTTTTGGAGGATGATGCATTAGTGTTTTCCAGATTTGAATGTTAGAAAATTTCATCCTCATCGATTTTTGGACACCAAGCCTCAGTTCAAGTATCAAAAAGTAGAGACCTCCTGAAAACCACTCTTCACTTCGGATTTCTTTAGTTGTAGCCGCCCATGTGAAATTCGCAGGAACACCGAGGAAATTCCGGAAAGTGTGCTGGAAGGTTGGAAGTCATCAAACCTTGTGTGTCGGGAAACGAAGGAAAACAAACCTCCAGGATCGGCAACTCCAAGATGTTGCGAGCCTCCGCTTTCAACGTAGGGCCTCCAATGAAAGAACAGCGTGCAGATTCGTTCTGCTTACCATGCAAAATTCGCTGCATCTGGCTCCAATACGATCTTGACATTATCTTGACTACCACTGCAATAGCTCAACTGCACCTATCCAGTTCTTCCCAAACCAAGAACACCCTATTGCAGAGACATGCCTGTGATATCCGCTGCTGACTCTTCAAGTTCCTAGCAGTAGCAATGCTACAGACTTGAGAAGTCTGCAGATGCAACAATTTGACATAATTTGTACAGTCCGGCACGAAGCTGTGAAGTAGTAGAAACAAACATTGATGGCAGTGACAAATATCTGCATCTGTTGAATCCTTCGACGGCAACCTTTTTTTTGAAAAACAACTCGCCGTTTCTTTAGCTCCTCTGTAGATATCTTCGGAAAACTCTGTAGACATTTCAGTATTCCGTCGCTTCGGTGGCTCCGTGCCTTTGGCGGCTCAGGCACCTTCGGTGGTTCCGGCGCTGCCTCCACATATCGTGGTAGAAATCACGCAGGAGAGACACAGAGCGTTCTTCGAAAACAAGACACTTATGCACATGCAGGGTGTTTTCCCTAGTGACTTTAGTGTCATCGTCATCGACTTTACTTCAAGATACCTCTGTCACACGAGAAGTCATCCCTTTGTCTAGTCGATTGTGAAACAATGCTCACAAAATCAAACATGAATCACCAGTCCCATTCCACTCCCGAGATTCAACCAGTCTCCTGTGCTTCTGTGGCAGTGGCAGCTTCAGTTGTATCCATTGCTACAGCACTTGCTTCCTGCGCCAGATTTGCTGCAACCAAGATCTTGAGTGCACTGCAAGCTTCTAGAAGCAAGTCTTTGCCCTGCAACATGTTGCATTCAAGGCAGTCGAGAGTTTGTACTACCGGTACCTACCAGAACCTCAAAGCTTCATTAATACCTACTGCATACTGAGACAAAGGAGTTTTGATTCAGCCAGCAACAATCATCCATTCGCAATGATTGCTAGGTCTCATTGCGAGTTTCGCCCAAAGCCTCTGTCAAGCCCGCTGTTTCACTGTTTACAACTTAGAACAGGCTTTTACAGTGGAATCGCAGACTGCAGCTACAATAGCCACACGCAATTCTCCATCCGAACCCTAAGAAGAACGTACGCCGAAGTACAAGAACATACGAGAAAATACAAGAACTTGCTTCCGCCTGTGGGTCTGCACTCTCTGCAGGGGCTGCGGCAGCCTCAGGGACCTCACAAACAATAAAATGCCAATAGAATGCACTCAGTACTTCAGACCTGTGTTGCAATCACAAAATCATCTTCAGGCCACTTCTGCTCACACAATTTCACGCAATAAATGGCTAAATGACCCAAAAAACACTCAGAAAGCTGCAAACATCAACGATGTAGATGGACATATCATACCATACCGTACCGTACCATACCATACATTGCATACACATCATACATTACATACAGTACATACAGGACATACATTCCATACATGACATGCATGACATACAGGACATACAGAACATACTGTTCATACATTACATACATAATAAAATACATATATTGCGTGCATTGCATGAATTGCATACATTGCACACAGTACATACATTACTTACAGTGCATACATTGCATATATTACTGTATATTACATAAATACCAGAACAGATCATAGCATGCCACACCATACCATGCCATGCAATGCCATACCATGCCATACGATGCCAAACAATACCAGACCATACCATAACCAGTAACCATACCATACATAAATCCATGCATGCATCCATCCATCCGTCCGTCCGTCCATCCATCCATACATACATACATAGATCATCATATATCCATATACATAGATACACAGATACATAGATACATGGGCAGGATGCGTGCCTCTCAGTCAATACATCTTTCAAAAGTGTGATTTCATAAATGGTAAAAATGTCCTGCTCCATATCCATCGTGTAGCACAGACCCAATGGAGCTGTTCCCTCTCGGGTGCCCAACATCAGCGGGAGCTGGGGCCTGACGTTGAGCGAATTCGGAGCAGAACTGGCAGTGACATTTCCAAATTTACATGCGGAAAAAAAAATGTAACTTCCATCCTGGGCCAAAACTGGAGCTCAAGCAGGATAATTGCATGTAATATACTGTGACACTTATGGAAAATGTGGAGATTGCAAATATAAATATAATATATGTAGACATATACATAGTATATGATATCTATATCTGCATTTACCTTACTGTGTCTACATGTATAAACTGTGCGTATGTGGATATGTGCTTGATTGTGCTTGTATGATCTTGTATGTCAGTAGGAATGCCATTGACAATACAGTTGAAAGGAATGCAATAAATGATAGGAAGTGACTGGACGTGTTCGGACGTGTTCCGACTGCCATGGTACACTGTCAATCTCAAGGTCGGTACAGCATCCAAAACGAACTCTTCGCTTCTTCTGCCCAAATATGCATCCCTCTGCACAGTGCGTACTTTTGTTGCACAATCAAATAAGTTCGTAGAATGGATTGAATTCGATACAACTACAAAGGTGGTGATCCTCTTCTGCCTTTGCGGTTATAGTTATATATCGACACTACCAACATCTCCAACATTCTATTGTGGCGGCTCGCAACTGACATCAAAGATGACACAGCATCACAACTTCCAACCTCCGCAGCACTTGTCGGCGGTGCGGCACCATCAGAAGCCATGGCAAAGCAAAACTCTAGACAAGCTTGGAGCAAGTTAGGAAAGAAGCAAACAAGTAAAGTGGTAGCTTGTGTCAAACAAAGGCAGTACCCATGACTGTGCTTCTCAGGCTAAGAAAAAAATACTTGGCCCAGTGAATTCGTATCGATGCTCAACGCGCCTGAAAGAGATATGCCTGATGTTGCTCCAATAGTGAGCTTTAGTGAGCCGTTGAGCACATCGAGCCTTTTGCAAAGAGTTTCAATGTTTCGTCATGGAGCCAGTCGTAGCGTCCTTCATGCACTGACTCGTTTCTCCTAGTGACTAGTGAGCCCATATGTCAGCAGGTTCCATCCCAAGTCAGTCTTGTGCTATTTGCAGAAAGGGTGGTAATGAAGTGGTAATGGACAGCAATGGGCAATTCCAAACAAACCAAGAGAGCATTCCTTCATGACAAAGAAGCTCTTGTGGAGACTTCACGCTTACGAGAATGGTGAAGGTAGAAGTCACGAAGTCTTGAATCTTTGCAAGTAATTCAGGCTTTGCTCACGACGTGGAAAGAGCAAGCAATGACAATGAAGAAATTGAATGTTCGAGTCATTGCAAGAAAATATGCTTGAAGTTGGTAAAGCTATCTTGTCATGGTGTCAAATGTCAACTCAATGGACTGGGCAGTCTAAGACAGATGTGGGGTTCGGCCTCAAGGTGTATGCCATGAACCCAACCGGTGTCGCATAGTTTCGACCTCCCAACCAAGGATCACAGGAATTCTCCAAGCATTGATTCTTTCGTGCATCAAACCCTTCAAGTAAAAGCCTCAAGATCCGTCATTTATCCCAATTTGTCTCACTTGGCCTGCCCGCTCATGTGACACAAATGCCAGTGAGCTGGCTTGTGACTCAGGAAGTACAGCATTTTGAAGGCTGCAGCATGATGTTCTGCCAGAGCTATATGTTCGTTGGCAGACAATCAGGAGAATCAGATGCTAAATGCGTGTGGCAGAAAAGCAAAGGCAGTAAGAAGTCAGAAAGTATCATGCTACCAGAACGAATGGGTGGAACACATATGCGATTCCCTTAAGTCAAATATGTACGACTCGGTACGACTGTTTCTTTCTGAAAGATCACTTGCGAGCCAGAACGGCCACAAAATCCGAAAGACTTCCTTGGCGTTTGCGTGACAGAATATCACGCAACTCACATGCGGAAAACAACAAGCAGTTTATTGAGTTTGTTGATCCGAGTGCAAAGACGGTACTCAAGGTACCAAAAGTTTCCACCAGGCGCAGCTCCTTTTGATTCGATGTATTCAAATGTCAAATGCAGCCACGCCATAGCAGCTGCAATAAATCGAAGATCGCTTCATTGAAGATGTTGCGATTGTTCACCCAGCTTTGCAGGTGCGCATTATATACGGTTTAAATCGTTTTCAGGCATTGTAAATTCATCTGACAGCTGGCCAGCTGGCATCTTTTGGCCATGCAACCTTACAAAATGCCTATGCAAAAGATGTGCAAGACATCACTAAAACACTCTTCCAACTCTTCAAAGTCAGCTTGGCGCTAGGGGATCGAAGTCCAGGCCTGCAAAGTCATCTGTAGTTTGATGTAGTGATGTCCGAGAAAATTTGCAATCGACTGGGAAGCAGCCAAGGATCCCCGAACACTACATGCATTGAGCCTTTTGAAACTTCCAAGCACTAGATTCAGACACTGCGCACGGTTGGCCCGAAAGCATCAGTTGCAGTGGCAGTACTTACGCAAGCAACTGAAAGTGATAATAGAATTTCACAATAAAGCACAGGCAGGGCAGTTTGTCGGTTCTTGCATCTGCAGAGCAGGTACGCTTTCGTAAAAAGGATATAAAAGAATACCTTATCAGCATCTCTTTGATCGCATCAGCAAACAGTTTGCAACAAGGGATTCTTTTGTTGACACAGGACACTTCAAAGCTCCATTCATGGCTTGAGCAACAGCTGCACGACCAAAAAAAAAGACATCCTAAAGTGACCTAACAATCTGCCAAGGTAGGGACTACACACCTACTGGCGAATGCCAATGGGTTTCCATACAGGACGTAATGTCAAAAAAAGAACAACCATGCCTAGTCTCTTTGCACCAAGTTTGTCTGCCTCAGCTCAGGCAAGAATTCGATAGAATGCTGAAGTGGGGAATGGAATGGAATTTCATCCATGACTACATTCAGCCGTTCAGATGGTTCAGCACATAGATATGTGCACAGTCAAAAGTTTCAATGCAGTGTGGAATCCTCACATCTTCCTAGCCAGCACTCTGTGGGTCAAGGGAAGTTAGCTTGTTTCAAAGGAGCAGTGGTTCCTGAATGGGACCCAACTGCCTCATCCTTCTTCAGCTCACTCCATCTTGCATTTTCTTTACTATCGTTCTCATCTTTTTCAGTCTCTTCTCCTCCGCCGGCTCTCAAATCAGCACACGTGTATGTATGTGATACGCAGCAAAATTTCAGATACCCTTATTTTCTGCTCCATCGCACCCAGCTGATACAAAGGAAGAACCAAGATCCATCTGTCTGGCTGCCTCATCGAATCTTTATGTGTGATGTTTTGAAGGGAATATGTCTTTGAACCAAGTGTCGAAGGGCTGCTTCAACCAGCTCCTGTACCCAAAACTTGGGTCTTGGCGCCTGCATGAAAGCTGAAGTCATCTGAAAGATTGGCAACCGAATTGCCTGAAGAAAGTTTGCGATAGACAGGATGGTCAAAATCGGTTTCAGCAAAAAGAGATCCACAAACAAAAGGGAGTTCCGGCAAATGATTAAATGCTGGTTTGACCTTGCGGGCCATGGAAAACGCTTTGGGAAGCAAAGACTCTACGAGCGAACAATGGAGTTCAACATGAGGTGCGTATCCCCAAGGGCATCAAAATAACGCATTGATGCAACAAACAGCTTGCACGGAATCAAGAAACCATCCACAGCTTAGAACCAAGGCACGCGGCATGCTCTTGAACAAGGAGTTTTAACCGAATCCGCCGACCCTAGCCATCAGCTAGGGGGAGCGCGCCCGAGAAAAAGCGTTGTCTTCATGCTCCTTTGACCTTCTTGGACGTGCGTGCTGAAAGCCTTCATTTTTCTAGGGTTCAGAAAGCGACGTCAGACACTGCGGTCTGTGGCCGGGAGAGCCCCAGCTGGGCGCTGCTTCCCCGTTTCGCAAGGTTTCCGAAAGTCCACAAACAGGGTCCTGGCTGGGCTTCAAACCGTCATTTTTCTAAGGTTCAGAAGGTGACATGAGAGAGCGCGGTCTTTGGCATGGAGAGCGCGGTGTCAGCTGGGTGATTTTTCCCCGTTTCGGCGGGTTTCGGTAGGTCCACCACATGTGCACTATTTCGTCTAGAGTTTTTCAATGGCGGGGTATGAACACAAACGGTGACATCCTTCTGTTCACCCTATTTGTGGACGTTCATGCCTCCGACATATAGGACTAATCCATCCCAGAGTCGTTTCGCTATCTTGATCGAAGGAAGTTTAGAAGTCAAACTTCCGACAATATGGAGAGATGGAAAAGCCAAGATGTGAAGAGCCTAGATGTGAAGAGCTCAGCCAGGAAGAAAGTATATAAGAAGATGGAGAAAGTCAGAAGTGAGAAGATCAGAGATGAGAAAGTCAGAAGAGAGAAGATGCAGGTGTGCGAAAAGGTGGGAAAGTCGCGAAACACTGTGTTTTTCCAATGTTTTGTGGCTCCGGAGGGTCGAAAAGTAGGCTCGCTAAAGCGGCNACACTGTGTTTTTCCAATGTTTTGTGGCTCCGGAGGGTCGAAAAGTAGGCTCGCTAAAGCGGCGGGTGCGGAAACATCTGGGCAGATGAGAGATGAAAAATTGCACGCCGTTGTGGTGCGAAGCACATTTGGAAGTAAAAAGTGTTACAACGCCTCAGCGTCGGAGCACTTTTGGAAGTTGCGATGTGGAAAAAGTGCACGGCCTTGTGGCGCGAAGCACATTTCGAAGTAAAAAGTGTTAATAACTGTCACCTTCGGAGCAGTTTTGGAAGTTGCGATGCGGGAAAAGTGCACGGCGCTGTGGTGCGAAGCACATTTGGAAGTAAAAAGTGGTAAAAACTGTCACGTTCGGAGCGCTTTTGGAAATTGAGATGTCGAAGAAGTGCACGGCGTTGTGGCGCGAAGCNTAAAAACTGTCACGTTCGGAGCGCTTTTGGAAATTGAGATGTCGAAGAAGTGCACGGCGTTGTGGCGCGAAGCACATTTGGAAGTGAAAAGCGTAAAAACACCACATGCTCGGGCCACTTGTGATGTCCAAAAAGTGCACGGCGTTGTGGCTCGAAGCACATGGGGTTTGATCAAAATTCCTTTTTCCGGGAACGGCCATTCTTCACGAATAAAAATGTTACTTTCGCGAAACTTTCGCGATCTCCATGTTTATCT
>BGPT01003654.1:2572-33849 GCA_003297045.1 Symbiodinium sp. clade C Y103 | reverse complement strand
TGTGCAGATGTGAAGATATGCAGATGTGAAGATATGAGAATGTAATAATGCAGATCTCTTTTTACGAAAAACCCTTCGCAGACGCTCTCGGGAAAAAAAGTAGCACGTTCACACATTTATTTCGAAAATCCTTTTTAGCATTTCCTAGTAGAACAAAGTTTAGATTTTACCCTTTTTGGAATATTAGCAATAGGTAATGCATTTTCCGTTTTGCCTACATATTTCCTTTCTTTAATATGATTGAATACATCTATATAATATCTGCATATTGTTGAATTTGGGCAACAACTGCTAAAAATAATCAAGACGATTTATTTTTGCATCATCAGGATTGTTTCAGACGTATTTTCAAAAAACCGAAAGTTCAAATTTAATGTAAGTAAATTCAAATCGGTGATGCCAGTTGTATTGTTACCCATGTTCTCCATGAAATATATTTTTTCTAATGTGTATGGCACAAAGTTTTCTATTCATTGATGAAAACTATCCGTTAAATGTCTGTACAATACGTTTGGTTTTTTTACCATACAAACCCAATAACTTATCAAAAACTGAAAAGAGATTATATATTATAAATGTTTCTTGGTCCTTTTCAACCATCTTCTATATATACAATTCTTTCTTACGTATGCGTTTTCCATTTTCAAATTTCATTTTTTGCGTCTTTTTTTAATATACTGAATGTTATACTCTTTTGTTAAAATAAAAAACAAAAGGTCACAGCTTTTCAGCATATGATTCTTTCACATCTAGCTTCTCATGTTGATGAACCATCATTTTTCCAACTTGGAAATATATGTAGACGCTTTCTGTACAACCAGAGCACAACTAAAAGAAAAATTGTAAGCTTTCAAGACATCTAGAAGAAAGAGCCGCGGCTCTTGTGAATTACTCCACTGAAGCTGTCTCTGAGGCTTTGTTCGTTTTTCACTCCTTCCTCACGAGCATCATCCCATGTCTGTGTAATATGACTCAACAGCATTCTTGTTTCCATTGCAATTATCCTCATATATTGACGGGCAAATGACGTCTTTTTCGCCCAATCCTGGAGGCGGTGGAACAAGAAAACTCGGAAGAAAGAAATTCGCAGGAAACTTGTGGTGGCATCAGTTCAGGCATTGACGGAGGAGCTGGTAGTTGAACCCGCCATGGTCCAACAGGACTCAATGGAATGCTCCTTTGTTGCTGAACATTCGATGACTCCGCATCACTCTTGGCTTGAGGGAAGAATGTTCCAGAGCGATTGTCAAGTGTGCAATTTTCAGCCATTGCTCGTTGCAAAAAGTCTTCAGAATCTTGCACTTTGCCTCCAGCTCGGCATTCAAATCTACCAGTGTTGCCGTGAAATTCTCGCGTTCCTTCAATTTCTCTTTAACCTCACGGTGTATCTGGAATCCTTTTGCGAGTTTGGCGTCCAGAGCCTCCTTGTCTTTTTCCAGCGCCTCATGCTTTGCCATCAGATCACGATTGAAATCAAAAAGATCACCAACTTTAAACTGTTCGTTGGCGATTTGTGTCTTGAGGTCTTCCTTCACAAATTCAAGCGCACTGCACTGTTGCGATTTCGCACGGACTTCTTCTTTCAGTTCCGTGCTCGTCTTTCCGCTTGTGTGGCTTGGTGCTCAGCTGTGAATGTCGGTGTTCGATCCTGAGTTCGTCGTATACTTGGCTTGTGTGACAGCCAGCTCGGTTTGAAGTTTGTGAATCTCAGACTGGGCTTTTATCAAAAGCCCGTTGACGCTCTCTGTTGCCTGGGTCAGTTGTTCTTTCTCACCGCTCAACTTTTTAGCCTTCTTCTCAAGCTCTTGGATCTTTCGAACACCTGGTGCCTTATTTGACCCTTTTGTGGGCACATCCATGTCCTCTAGTGGTGCTTGAAGTTTCTGCACGGTTTCTTCAATCACCTTGATCTTGGAGTCGTTTTCCTCAATCGACTTGCGTTGCCGGGTAACCAAAGTTTCCAGCTTCCTGTCGCTCTTTGAAATGTTCGCCCCGATGATCTCGCGATTGAGAGCGTCAAACTCCTTAGTCGCTTCACCTTCCTCAAACGAGCGACTAGAATCAGATGCGCACATGCTGTCCCATGGACACTGGTGCCTTTCATGTGGGAGGTTTTGCCCTCTTTCGTTCACAACTTTTTTACTTAGGAACGCGCGCAATACCTGCCATGGTGAGAGTACAATACTTCAACACACAGGATTTGCACTTTGATGGTATGCAACACAATCTGGCTAGCGCTAATCAGCTTGAGCCAAAATGGCTACGGTGCTGTAAACACATCTTTGACACAATACTTAAGATATATGTATATAACTATCTATCTATCTATCTATCTATCGATCTATCTATCTATCTATCTATCGATCTATCTATCTATCTATCTATCTATCTATCTATCTATCTTTCGTTGTTATCTGTTGAAACATGAATATATATATATATATATTACAGATAATCAATACAAAATGTTTAATATTAAAAGATATTGTATGGCAATGCAGAATACAACATTACAAACATGATCATGCAACTACAATAATGACAGATTAATATGTGTGGATGCAAAAAATATAGTATTTCACTGCATTTATTTAAAAAAGGAGAAGAATACGTTCAATAATTCTTCTTCATGCAAATTAAGCATCGCAGGGCATAGCATCAACTTCATCTAAAAGCCCTAAGTGAATACCTTTTGCAAACATCGTAGATTTTTGAGCATAACCTTTCGTTTCATTTCTTGCTGAATTATTCCCTCCATCATCGGAAGCATCTAATTTCAGGACCACTAAATTAGATTTTACCGTAAGAATAAATACATTATTTACGAACGATAAAACAGCGCAAGTTTCACCAGTCCCAGGTGGTCCCTCAAGAAATGCATGAAATATTGATGACTATTTCTATATTTTTGTGATGGCAAATAAAATTTTATCATCTATATTTTTTGGTCTATATTTTTCTGTCCATTGTGAAAATTCAATCAGAGTAAATATTATTCAAATATTTTCATAAAATCCTCGTCTGGCGTGGCACTTAGGCAGGAGCCATGGATTTTAGCCAGCTGAAATCCTATGGTCTGACCCTAGATTTTCCAGGCTGTATCTTGGGCCTGACCTTGAACCTGGATAAAAAATGAGGGTTGAGCCTAACTTTTAGCCTGCTCAAATTGAATTTTTGATGTGCTAAGATGGGGTAAGGATCTGCAAACCAGAGGCCTGACCTCAAATGATCGAAAAAAGAACTTGAAAGTGAAGTTCATTTGCCCGAGGTACCTCACGACTCACGAAAGTCACACTGGCCTTTTCGCTCCCGACTTGACGGCAAGTCTCAAGCAGGCATTGACCAGCGACCGTTTTAGTCCGGGCCATTGGAACCTTGGAAGAATGCTGCCCCTTGGCATTCACAAGGCTCATTGCCCTACGCAGCAGGACGTTCGAGAAAACAAACAGTCATCAGCGATACATGTACACATTAAACGTCTCGAAATTCTCTAACAACCATTGGGTCTCGGAGCGTCCACGCCCGAAGGAAAACAAGATCACTGATCTTCACAAATGAAAAACCATTGAGGCTTCACAACGTCTTTTCCCTTTAACAATCCTATTGAAAATGAATGATCTTGATACATTTTTGGCCTCAGGGACCGTGCCAGGTGCTGAACGAGCGACCTCGATCGTCAAATGGTGCCAAGCTTGCTGCCATGAGCACACTGAAATCAGAGATCACTTCTGCCGCCGTTCCCCCTTTTTCAGGCGTTCGAGGGCCTTCTTGAACAACTCCGTTCTCATTGCTCGCACCTGTGCTTGCGCCTGTGATCGAAGCGACAAAAGCTGCCGTCTTGATACATGTTTGGGGGATATCTTTGAAGTTCCTCACCAAACATCGTTCCTCACAGACCTGGGCGGTCAAGGGGCTTGATCTAGTATGTTATATTTGATTTATCCAGTGACATTAAGACTTGGTGGTGGTGTCACTGGCTGCAGTGCAGTGCCTGGCTACACCTCCAAGAAAGCTCCGTGCTTGGGCGTGCAGGATCAAAGCAGTCATCCTATGTCATCCTCAGAAATCAATGAACACAAGCCCTGTATACTGTAATCGCCTCAATTGAGCCGGGACAAATTGCTTTCATATTTCTCCCTGTTTCCCTCTGTGTATGCTTTGCAGAATTTAACGTCCAGGTCGTTCTCAGCCGGCCTCGCAGGACCCTCCTAAGGACCATGTGTGGGCAATCCTCCAAGGCTTTCCAAGGGCGGGGATTGGTCTTGCAAAAGGCAAGAGGTTTTTTGTGCCTTCTTGCGCAGCTGTTTGCACAAGCGTGGTTTCTCTAATGCATACCACACGTCATGCCACGATGATTCGAAACATTGATCACTTGCCCCGACGCAAGGGTGTCTGACGCAACGTAAAAAACCTTTCGCAGCATCAAGAAGGACTAGACGAAGTCCAGGGCAAAAAAATGCCACCATGGCCCGGAAGCAAATCTACAAATTCCGCAGCGGTGAGAGCGCCGTTTGGCAAGAACACTGGGTCGCGGATGAGTCCACCACCCTCATTGTGATGCCCAAATCAACAAGCTTCGGCTCCGGTGCGCTCTGCCTTCTAAAGCCGTTCCAGGGCGTAGAAGCAAATAACCATTTCGCTGATTGGGGGTGATAACCAACAACCCTTTGACCTCGGATACATCTTCTTCAATTCCTCCATGGTCACGAGGTGCTTCTCTCCCGGGGAACACCAGCCAGGCGTCCAGGGGGCGTACCCCACGCTGGGTGGCCTGTCCTGCAAAAGGAGCCATTTTGAATGGCACCCCATAGCTATGTTAGATTACCAGAGGGTATATCCCACCCATTATTTGCATCACATTTAGATACACAGAGCTGGTTGTTCAGTTACTATAAAATACATATGTATCCGCCGACCCCGGCCGAAGCAAGGGGGAGCGCACCAGGGAAAAAGAGTTTCCGAGGCAGCAGTTTCAATCGGTTTCAAAAAGGACGGTAGGCCCCGGCTGGGAATGATTTGCTGCTGCTGCTGCTGCTGCAATAGATCTTTTGGAGACGAATTATTGGAATCCAGGTGTTGTAAGTGCGGAGGAGAGACCCTGTGATACGATCCAATGGAGACTCATCCTGCGTTTTTTGGTCTGTTGCCCACTTCTTCTGCTGGCAGAGGAAGCCTATCAGCCATCTGAGCAGTTGGAAAGATTGCTGTGAACCGCTCCTCTTCATGGGATGTTTTAGCTGGAAGTGCCCGCAGGTGTGGCAACTCCCGAATCTGTTTTCGGGTGGTATTTGTTTTTAGGGGGATGGGACTATTCTGCATTTTACACTTTCCTATGCAATTTCTTACTCCCAGCCCCACTTCCAAGTTCCCCGTCTTTTTCACCACCTTGGGCAGCTCCGGGGCAGGAAGATCATGAAAGTCTGAGCCACTGTCCTCGATGGGTGTTCATCTTCTAGGTGATCCCTAGTCCCCAGCCTTTTCAATCCACTTGGACTGCTATAATGGTTACGTTGAACTCGTTGCAATATGACTGGTTGGGTCTGGAAGTGTGGAACTATTGGGCAGTATATCCATATCCCCTATCCATATCCCCCAGGTGTTGAATGGAAGCATCACTTTTGCAGCTGGAAACCTGAACGTGACTGGGTCCATCTCAATCTTGTTCAACATCTCGGAAGCAGAGTTACCCTCTGGTAAACTAACATAGCTACTGAAAATGGCTATTTATAGTGGATTTTCCCATTAAAAATGGTGATTTTCCATAGTTATGTTAGTTTACCAGAGGGTAACCATACTTAGTACTTCAGCGTGAACCAGGCTTGCTACTTGGCATACTGGCAGTCATGGCAAATTGGCCCTGAAAATCAAGAGACACAACCACTGGCACTTTCTGATTTCTTACTCCCCAAGTGACTTGGAACGAGGCCTTTTAAGTCTCCATTCAGAACGGGGGGTCCGCTGCTGCAAGGCCACAGAATAGCCCTGAAGCCCTGGATCGAGGTCATCCATGGCCACGTACAGAAGCGGCACCCGGATGGGACCCCGGTCCAAATCGTTGGTGAATGGACGTTGATTCAACCAAAATATGAGAAGAACGCATATACAATATTATACAATAATAGGTTTTGACCCATCACCATTTGAGATTACTGGAACAAAAAGCTTGGCGAATCGCCACACCACATGATTTGTCGACGCAGATGTTGTGAATGACTGACACAGTGTTTCCCCGTTCCTGCAGGTTTTGGACTCCAAATCACAACTTGTAAGAAGCAAGTTGCACCGTACAATTTGATTGTTGCAAAGTGAAAGCTTCAAGCCAAAGTGCACAAGCACATGAGTGAGAAGTTTTGGGCGGAACCATGTAGATGTCCCAATATGTCACATGGCTTCCAGAGAGGTATGATGGCTTGCGAAAAATGCACAATTGGCTTCATGGAATGGCATCTGCCATATACTATGTTCATCTGTCCAATCCAAGTCAGTCGGTTCATCTCTGTATGTTTGTATGAATGTGATCAATGACAAAACCAAAGAAAG
The DNA here is from genome assembly GCA_003297045.1 of Symbiodinium sp. clade C Y103. NCBI lineage: Eukaryota > Dinophyceae > Suessiales > Symbiodiniaceae > Cladocopium > Cladocopium sp. clade C. The sequence goes on along the minus strand of BGPT01003654.1, from coordinate 27,309 downwards.
CTACCCATTGACATTCATCAAATCAAAATATCTCAACCCAAGACCCCAAAGAAATCCAAGGTATATAGACTCCATCACAGATCCAGCCGCTTCAACTGGGGTCATTCGAAACCCACAATGTCGCCTGATCCAGTACCTATTTGGAGAATCACGAAGGCCAAGATGCCATCAATGAGGAAGCGTCCCTTTATGAGAGGCTTGATACACATATAGATAGATATATATATATACACACACACATATATACATGTATATATGGAAATCCACCGTTTAAGATCATCTCCTGGGGTGTTCCCCATGGCTGCTCCACATCTTCTTGTATGTTTGGAGGGTATCTGGTGTGTATATATATATATACTATACATATATACTACACATATATACTATATATATAATTACATATATATATATATATAATTACAATTAATTACATATATATATATATATGTATAATCATAATATACATACCATACATATACTATACATGTATATTATAGACATGTATAATCATGTATATATATAGTAATTGCGACTTACCATAGTTATGATTCAGTCATGGAGGATATACCCAGTCACATATCGTTTACCCTCCTTCACCAGTTCCTTTCCCCCATCACCCCAGGATTTTCAGCACTTTTCCACAGATGCGAGCGGCTAGGAATTCACCCGGCAACCTGATCGATGGCTTGGATGGTTCTTAGCTATTGAAAATTGCCATTGAAATAGTGGCTTTTCCCATGAAAAATGGTGATTTCCCATAGTTGTGTTAGTTTACCAGAGGGTACTACAAAGTCATCAAAAACATGGACTTGAGTATGATAGATAGTGATTTAGTATGAAAGTCATCCTATTAAGAGTGGATTTGAGTGTGTCTGAGAATGAGATACACCCCAATTTATGGCAATATTGATGGGAAAAGAATGATGAAGCATCAAATTTTGGGGTACTTTTTTTAGCTGGTTTATAACTCCAATAACTATGGTTTATGATACTTATAACTATACTTAATGGGGTTTATAAACCAACTTATAACTAGGGGGCCTCACATTGTATGATTAGTGAAAATTGTGTCGTTGTTGAGCTGACTAGGGTTTTCCGGGTCCTTGTTCGAAAAAAAAATGGATGGTTCTGAGCTTGCATGGACTTGCCAAATGAATATGTGTGTATGTATGTATATATATATATATTATATATATATATACATATGATATGAAAAAAACCAGCTGTGAGTCCAGTTGCAAGTTCAATCAATCTTCAGCCCACACCCAAATCAAGTAGTACAGTAGTTTACTCGTATCCAGCGTTTATCATTGCCGGATGTATACAAACGTGTCTTTTTTTAGAACCCAGACTGTTGTTTGATCCATCCTTATGATGTGTTGCTTCTAAATCCCCTGATGCTGAAAAACGGCATGTGGTACACCGATTTCGCCTTAGGACACTCATCTTTGTCACTTGAATTTCTGTCAGAGACAAAACCTTCGTCTATTCTTGGCTACATCCTCTGAAATCCAACATGTCCTCTGCCAAGAAAATTGTGATGAATTGTCCCTGATTTCCTGTCGAAAATGACCACTTTAGTGTAGCTTCGATGCAGCAGATGTTGGAGATCTAAGTGGGTTGATCTGAAGATCTTATTAGGATGTTGAAAAGAAAAAGGGTGAGTTTCTGGGGCGCCAAAGCCTCGCCATCAGCTGGATTTGGAGTTTGCAAAGGATCGATCACCTGGGCTTCGAAAAAACGAACTAGGTCAAGTCATGGAGGTGTCAAATTTCCAGAGATTTCTGTGTTTTTTTTCTGTTATTCAATTTGGTTAGAGCATTCAGGATTTTTGGGAATCCAAATTGTTGATTTGAGGACATTCAACCCACCCAAAGTTTAAGGCCTTTATAATTTTGACGCATACCGCATACCCCAATGTGTAGGGACACGGAAATTCCAATGTCCAAGCGAAAAGTCATCGCCCCGGTGTTGTGTTCCGTCAAATGAAATGGTTTCCATTCGAAGTTCATCATGGTTTGGGCGAGGTGATGTGATGTCGCGATGAATTCCCAAACTGCAAGGCCTCACACAACTGGGGACAATATCCTTTGTACAGCAACCCTATAAGTTTGCCCACACGTATTCATGGAATCCTCAAGGTTACCTGGTTGGCTGGTGGTACCCCAATCCCTGATCTCTTACACAGGTTCCGACACTAGGTCTTTGTTGGAAGCGAAGAATTCGAAGATCTCTGAGTTGGGGGCGGCCAAACAGAGTATGATCTACATCACCCTTGCAACTCTTGACCTTTGGAAATCTTCTATCAACGGGTTGTGGCCGGTGTCTTCAACCCATCCTATCAACCAGCCTTGGACAACCAACCAAAGCAACTGGCTCTTTGAACACACGAAAAAAGAATAAAAATCAGCTTGAAACCAGAAAATCAGTCTGCTTACACATCTTCATCTTAGGGGGGTGCCTCAGTCATGGGGGGTATCCCTCAAATCATCCCATTTTGGGGGAGATTGTCCATGGAAAAAACAATCCAGCTCTTGGGGATCCCCCATCTGCCCAGCTGCTGATGTTGTCCGTGACGGTGCTCACCACCCGACCCTTCTTTCGCACCTGCAAGGGACACGGTGCTCACTGGATTGGTTGAAGGGAAATCTACAGGAAACCATGGTTTTCCTCATCAAATATGGAGGTCTCCTGGAAATTGTCCCTTCAACCAATGCAGTGAGTAGCTGATTAAAACAATGGTCTTGAGCATATACACATAGCATATGCATTTACATAAGTTTATGAAACCAGTGCAGAATTACATGGCTTGTTTAGTGCTTCTGATCATTCTCGGGCCAATCTCTAGCAGCTTGTTTCAAGTGCGTCCGACTTTGAGGCACTCACCAAAGTTCTCTAAGGTAAACCCTCCTCATTTTACCCTCTGGTAAACTAACATAACTATGGAAAAGCATGATTTTTAATGGGAAAATCCACTATTTCTATGGCCATGTTCAATAGCTATGTTAGTTTACTGGAGGGTAAAACTGGTTGGTGGTTTCAACCCCTCTGAAAAAAGCCCGGCTCGTCAGGATCATCCCAGGTAGGATGGACAGTCTTCAGAATGCGAATCGAACCACCAAGCAGTATAAACATGGAAAAATCATCAAATATGATTCAAACATGTATACCCTCTGGTAAACATACAAAAAGCTATTGAAAATGGCTATTTATAGTGGATGTTCCCATGAAAAATGATGCTTTTCCATAGTTACGTGGCTGTTTACCAGATGGTAAACGTGTTGAAAAAAACAAACGGAATTTTCGGCAAAACGCAAAGCTGGATTATAGAGACTTCTCAATGACTGCTGAAGCAGTCGCTGAAAAAAACTAATCATAAACAGAATTTTCCGGACTCCCCGCCCCCATTGCGACATCCTGCGACACTCGTGATCAAGAGGAACCGTCATTTGGTTTGCTCAATTGGCTTCCGTTGGAGTTGGGTCAATATCTTCAGGCCCCAACAGAACTACCAGTGTTGAATGTGGATACTATTCTTAAATTGACAACTATCCACTGGTGGGTCTGTCGGACAATTATGGGAAAGGCCCATAATTTCGTGCGTGATCATCATTTTCCCAACTTATTTAATGGAACTTACGTGGGGGTTGATTCCCCATTTCCAGATGCGCCCAAAATCACATTGTTGGTTGGTTCTGTCCCATCAAGCGTCCCCATTCTACCCTCATTCTATCTCCATGATACTATACTCGCTGCACTATAATGATTCACCAACCTTAAAATCGCTGAAATAAAGCCAGCTATGGGGACGATTCCCCGAATCCTAACCATTCCAGTGACATCCCGACGTGAGGTCACTATAATTCATCCATTCGCCCAGTAGCCTATTCTCTCTACGGTTGATTGTCACGGTTGTTTTTCCTGCTTGATCCTCAGTTCCCCTATTACAGTAGCCTACTATCTACTGGCCATGTAAAATGGTGTCAATCACCCATTTTCATTGTAAACCATCCATTTTGGGGTACCCCCATGGCCCATTTCAGCCTGGAAACCCCCATTTTCAACTTTCCCCACCTGCGATGGCACAAAGGCCATGGCCGCCGTGGCGGGACTTCCTGCCTTGGGCCCTAGCGGCGGTGCGGCCACCAGGTCGCGAGGGATGACATTTCTAAAGGAATGGCATGGAATGGCTATGGCCAAATGGTGGATGTGTGCAGATTATATCTGCCATGTGGTAAACCCAATAGTAAAACTAAAATTGGGGATGGTTTGTTACTGGGTTTACAACTTGTTATTCTTATCTTGTGATATGGGGGGTAATTCTAAGCCGCGCCAGTGGGAATTTCACACAGAACCATGGCTTTTGAACTGGCAATTTCATGATCTGATGATGTACCCCAAAATTCCATGGTTTCTCATCCCCCATTCTAATGGCAATATCTGGCCCCATCCAATGTTTGAAGCAAATAGTTTCTAGACATTGCCATACATTTGCACGAGTGGCTTTAGTCATACATTAATCAAGTCTCCAGAAATCTACAGGTTCCTAGTATGAGACATGCAAAGTGTTGGCTTGGCAAGTGTACTCGCAATACCATGCACTGAGCATGTGCATGTGGGTGTGTTACATCAAAAATGAGCTGATAGCACCCGCCAACAATAACAAGGATGGGATAAGAGACGTGCAATGCGCTAAACTCGATACTCCAGGATTCTTTCATCCCCTTCTACTGGTTGGTTGTTGATGAGGGGTTCCCCTAGAGGGTGATCATAACCCCTATTGAGCCAGTGAGTATAAGCAATCCTATGTACATATCTACATATATGTATATTTGTATACATACGTATACATACATATTTATACTATGTGTATATATACACATCATGCTGTATGAACATAAGTATGTAATAATGTATGCATATTTATATATATATAATATATATATATATATTATGTATATGTAAATGACCATCGACCAACAGGGAGAGTGACCATTGCTAAGTCAGTGCCGCAGTGCCTGCATCTTTCTGTGCAAACTTTGGCGCCAGGAGGCCCAAGGGATGCCTCAGCGCTGTGCAGCTGTGGCCGAGACAGGGAAGCCGTTCTGTCGCAACATTCGGAGATTGAATACCCTCTGGTAAACTAACATAGCTATTGAAAATTGCCCATTTATAGTTGATTTACCTATTAATAATGGTGATTTTCCATAGCTATGTTAGTTTACCAGAGGGTAGCCAAACAAAAATGCTACAAATGATTGGAATAATGATGGTTATTCATGGTTATTCACTAGAGTTTTATTGGAATTGCGAATTTGATTGGAATCTTCAAGATTTGTTCGGGTCTTTGGGGGGTCTAAAGCCGAAAACTTGTTCAGTTGGATAAGTGTTGCTACTATCCAGCTGCATTCATCACACCATGTTCCTCGCTTTGTCTATGTTCAGGCCGTGGCCCCGGGTTCGAATTTGGAGGACAAACTGAACAGCTCTGCCCAGCACTTGCTGAGAAATGGGATAGTTGATGCATTGATTTCAGGGGAAAATCATGGGAAATCGACCGGAAACCAGGATCCACCAGATATGGAGGTGCCCTGCAGATTTTCCCATCAAACCAATTCTGGGCAGTGACTTTCTGTGGGCAGTATCGGTCAAAACCCTGGTGTCGCGCCATTTAGTTCCATGATTTTCCCAGCAAACTAAACCTCCATGGCTAGTTCGGGTATTTCCCAGCGGCCGGCCATGTTTGACTACCGAACGGTAATGCCATCAGCAATTAATCAGATACTTTCAATAATATTATCCATAAAATAGAATAGTTATTCCACAATTATATCATGGAAATCCAGGATGGCGTCCTTGCAACTTCATCTTTGGTGCCGCACCCCGTCAGCTTTGTGCGCTTCGCTTCGGGCCTCGGACGGGAGGCGAAGCCCACGAAAGGAGGGGCACATAGGTATCTGGTTGGAACCTGGGATGTGGAGTCAAAAATAAGTCAAACACCTTCAAAAAATCACTTTGGAAAATAGGTGTGGAACTCGAGTTATGTTTGGTTGACTCACATGTTAGTGCTGGGTCACATCCCCTGTTTTTGTAACATTCCCAGATGGCAGCGCCAGTTGAGCATTCGACTCATCCTCCTGAAACAAATGGCCCCGGAGTGGGACAGGTCATGGGAATGCTTAGCAAATCACCAAATGTGAGGATACAAATAGAAAGAATGGAGATAGTCCTCTCAGATTCAACACGGGACTCCCACTGTCAATGCTAAGATCATGTTTGGGAAGTACCTGTCAGGTTCCAACTTCCAATTCAATCTGCCACCCCGAATTTAATGTGCTATTTTTGTTGTTTGATCCCCATTTGGGCGCATGGTTGCCAATCAAATCCTCATGTTGTTTTTCCCATTTGTATATTACATATAATATATATATATATGTATATATGGAAGGAAAGGGTGGCAGGGCATCAAGGCTACTAATGTACATGCATCCCCATCTTTGCCCATTAGCTCAACGAACTCCGTGCTTTTTACATCTTGTTATTAGCTTGAATCCCTATGTTCCCAGTTGAATCCCCCATGTTTGTTTGTGAAAAAAACATTTCTGTTATGTACAGACCATCATGTTTCTTAGTAAAACATGGCTAAAACCACCCTCCTTGTTGATAAAATCACGGTCTTCACACCTCAAATCCTATCGGTCATTTCACATTTTAGTGACTATTCGTGCTATTGTCATCCCATAGTGGGAGTCCTTCTACTGGGTATTGTGGACCCCTCTTCGTTGAGTGATGACCAGACCGGACACAAACTTCACCTCGTCGCTGGACTCCTCTTCAGCCTGGACAACTTTCCGAATCTCTGGCCATGTCCTCGAAATGACCAAATGGGGGGTTCCTGAAATGTGGGTACCCCAAAATAGATGGTTTTTAATGGGAAATCCGAATAAAATGGATGATATGGGGGTACCCCCATTTTAGGAAACCTCCAAATAGTATTCACTGAACTTATACCTAGTGTATCTTGTTGGCCATGATTTCTTCCCAAAAATGAAAAAAGGGTTGGGGGCAAGAATTGGAAACCTTCCCAAATAAATCACATTAGAAAAAAAAAAAGGCTCCAAATATCTCCAAATGTACCCTGAGTTGGTGGTTCCAGCCCAGCAACATATGTCGTGAAATTGGGGACATCCCAGGGACGGCCACAAAGAGAGCACCTGCATTTACGGACGTCCATGGTGTTATAATCGCAGAATTCACTGAATCCATTGGTTTAATCAAAAATCATTGGGGCAGTTGCATGTAATTGCCCTTAAATCCTTTGGTTGGTCATCACTGCTGTGTTTGTTTTTCTCATGAACATGGCCATGAATTTGGGACTTTGATCCCTAGCTCTTTACAAGAAGTTCTCCGCGCCTGTGCCGTAGCTGCAGGTTTTGAGGCAGCAGCCCCGCCTAGGTCCATCTCCGACACTTAGAATAGTGGGCAGTTGATATAAGTTATATCTCATTGAATAGAGGTTTCCATAAATGGGGGTACCCCCAGTTATCGATGGCTTATGATGGAAAACCCATTGAAATGGATGATTTGGGGGGTACCCCCATTTAGGAAACCCCCATATCCAGCAATTGGTTATTTATGCATCAAGAGGAAGAATGTTGTTTCCTGTTTAGCGTCTTTTAGACATCATCATCCTCAGCCGCGGATTATCATCCTAATTTCGCTTCGCCTGCGTGGCAGATTGTATTTCAAGTTGGAACAAATTAAAAATGTGTTTTCCCTCTGGTAAACTAACATAGCTATGGGAAATCATCATTTTTAATGGGAAAGGCCACTATTTCTATGGCCATTTTCAATAGCTATATGTTAAATTACCAGAGGGTAAAGCAAACCAGCTGATCTGCAATCCGCCATGTGATTCCTATAAGACCTGTCAGGAGTCTGATTTTGTAGAGGGAAAAAAGCAGCTAGTCAAGAGGAAAAACTGTTGTCCTGGTGCTGTATATTTTTTAATATCCCATCATATCCACTAGTTATATCTCATTATGATATAGATGTTATTCTTCCAACCTTTCTGGAGAGAAATGTCTGTTGAGGATCTACAGGAACTAATGGGATCCAATGGAATCTCTGGCTAACCAGAAACAGGGGATATAATGGTGATAGAATGAAGCTTTGGGTACGGGTCAAAATCTAAGACCAAAAATCACAGCGGTCATCTTTTAGTATCCACCATGCATTTTTTCGGGGGGGGTGCCCCTCTTCTGTCCCATACCCACATCGTCTCCCAAATTTGCAACTCGACGCATGTGTATATATTATGTATATATTATGATATAACACGTGTAAAGCACCCTGAAAACGATAGACAAGTCAAATCCAGTCAAAATACGATTCAATCCAACTTTTCGGAATCTAGTTTTTTTTGCGTGTTTTATCTCCAAATCTTCCGAATCTCCTTGGCCCCTGGCTTGGCTTCGTGGAGGCACTTGCGCCTTCCGCACTACTCTCCTGTCCCCGAGCGCGAGGGGTGTGGTGCTCAACAATGAAAGATTGGGACGTAGGGGACCAAGAAGGCCTTCAACCAGCAAAAATCGGTCAAGATCAGTGAGGCATTGACATGTGGATGTTTTCTAAATGAAATGGTGGTATTTAAGCAAGAGTGAGTAGAATTCACACCTACATCGGAAGTCCGGCCACAAAACTAGGAACTTGAGCAATAGAAATGGGGAGAATAGGTAGCAACAATCGGGCCGTTTCACCAAGGGGGATGTGACTCAAGACATGGCGTGTCCAAAGAAGGCTGATCCTACCACAACCAAGTGACATGAGAAATCCGCTGGAAATTTGGCCCTTGGGGACGCTCAAGATGGCATGGATTGAACCCCCAGTGGTACTCTCCCCGGTAATCAAACATGCTTTGCTGGAAACTCCCATTCAAACATTCGCTCGCACGGATCTCACCAAACGGAGTCGCGCATGCGCATGCCACCATCCAATTCATCCTTTGTTTTCCCTGACAAAAATTGACCCCAATGAAGATGGTTCTACTTCTGTTCATCTAATTCATCATGTTTGCCATAATTAAAAATGGCGATTTCCTTGGCTAAATCAGCCTGTTTAATTGGATAAACACCATAGTTGGATGGAGGTAGGTAGCTAGGTAGCTACATAGCTGGGTGGCTAGGAAGGTAGGATAAGGTGGGTATATAGGCATCTAGGTATGTAGGTATGTAGGTTTGTACGTATGTACGTTTTATGGATGTATCCCTTTGCGGTGGTTGATGTGCCGATGTTCAAAATCCACATGTCGTTGCCTAGATCCTCATTTTCGCAGGTTGAATCTTCAGTTTGGCCTTTCAAAATTCGTACCTTTCAGTTTGTTAGGGCCTTCAAAATCCACTCGTTGGTTGTGCTTCTGTCATTCCGCTGGAAGCCCCTCGGACGTCTCGCCTCGGAGTCGTAGCCACCGAGCAGCCTGGAGCTGGGTGATAAATGTTGGATCCATGGTTTCAGAAAACTCCAGTGAGGGTTGAAATCCCACCCACTTCTGAAATCGGGAAGAGGTTTGGGTTTAGCACATTGACATGAATTCACAAACGGGATGATCATCCCGTTGGCGGGGACCGAGAAAAAAACATGTTTGAAACCACTTGCGGCAAATATGTATATTATATATATATAATTATTAATATATATATATATATATATACATATGTGGTTGCTTTTCCTCATGATTCACCAAGCTGAAATGCTTGGTGATCTTCAACAATTTAAGGTGCCGCCTGTCAGGGCGCTACAGATGCATTTGCAGGATGATCCAGTGAGGCAGCCGACAAAGTTTGGCTCAGTGCCATGGTCAAACAAGGGATTTTTATATACATATATATATATACATAATAAGTATATATACATATATTATATATATATATACATAATTATATATGTAATTATATATATATATAATTATGTATACATGATACATGGATTTATGATGATTTATGTATGGGGTTTGATCCTCCCACCATCATTGGGGATTGATCATCCGCCTTGGGTACCAGTATATCATTTCATCCAGCTTTGACCATGGCACGTTTGAAGAACCACAAAAAATGCGGACATCTAGTGCCATTGGTTGATGCAAACGGAGAAGGTGTATGTAACTTATGTAACCAGTCCTGATTCCAGGATACAACAACGCGGATATGAAAATACCAGACATGTCATGGTAAGGCACCCGCAAAAAGATGGAAAAGCAATCATTCTGTCAGGATATATCACTTTTCTATCTCTTGTATCTAGGGGGTTGCTATCATATTTAACCAACATCTGTGAGTCTCCCGCCGAGCTCCCTGGCCCCATACGCACCCGGAAGGTCGGCCAAATGGCTGAGATGGTGGGATATGTTGGGAAGGTGCTTGGTTCCGAGCGTGGGCATGGATCGTTGATGGCTGCTTCGGACACTTCACATCACTCACCTCACCTAACTGCGTAACTGCTTGCCGTATGGTTCGGTCCAAGTTGGAGATACTGTTCATAAGGACTTCTGGCGAAGATCAGCGATTTTGTCATAGCGAGATTGGGGTAACGAAGATCAGCGATTGGACTATTCATGGGAATGTCCATGTCGAGAATCTGGAATGAACCTGGTATATTCACCTTGGAAAAGTTTTGAAGCTAGCAGCTGGCTGGCGCGGTAGATTCCCTGCTGACCGCTGATCCATCTCACCACGACACCCATCATCTCCGCAATTGATAGCCTCTGGCTATGACTAACATAGCCATGGAATAGCTGGCGAATTTGGGATCATTTTCCCAGCTAGAAAACTCCATCTATTGATGGGATTTTCCATGGCTATGTTAAATAACCAGATGGTAGCTATCATCAAACAAGCAGATCCACCATCTGCAAGTCCTCTTCGGACTTGCCATGTTTTTCGCCACTTGAATGTGTCCATGTTTCGGAAATGAATGACGTTCCCAAAATCTCAGGGTGTTTCCATGAAATCCACCAGACCCAGCACACTTTCCGAGCACTTTTGTCCACTGGGAACACTGCGGTTCTGAGCAGCGCACTCAGGTGCGTTCGGAACGTCTCTCACGGGCCATGACCTGAAGGGAAGGCCTGGAGATCCATTCCCCAAACCAAACACCACCACCAAGGTGGGGGATAGCTAAGTTGGTTCACAAACCCCATGAATACCACTGTTATATCAAGATCAATCCCCCAGAAAGCCTAGTTTTCATCACGGTGTTTGCACCAACGCTATCGTGGCCCGGGGGGCCCACCGAAGGTGGGGTCGCACATAAGAGGAGTTATTGGGGAAGTGCCCTTGTTTTCAGAGCGAAAACCCGTGCCTTCTCTTCGAATTTGATCAGAATCGTGGTGCTGGTACCTGCCCAACACATAAAACTACTGCTGAAATGTTGAGAAAGACTTGAGCAGGAGCATTATATCCAAAGCCTCAAAAAAAAACAAAATACACATGTGCAGCTATTCAAAATCTTTGCTTGCGCCTTCTTGAAATGTGGGCCCCCAAAAACATAGTGGAGTTTCGATACTAAACTCGAGCAGTTGGATGCATATTCTGGCCTCACCACTTTCCAATTTCCTACCCGGAAACTGGTGAAGTTGAGCAATCTGCAGAGTGCCTGTGGGTTCTTCAACAGTGTGGGCTGTCGCAGAAGCCGTAAATTCTGCACTGCAAAGCATGCCTGGACGGAAAATGGTGGGTGTCCTCACAGAAGGTAACATCAAAGTTGGTAATCTGGTAATCCTTTCGTGATTCCCCCACTCGCAGACAGCGGATAGATGCGGACAGTAAGGTTGATATTAGGTCAATCCTGGACTAAACATGTGATGAGTGGTGCAAGCCGTGCCAAAAATTTGACAACTCTCATACCGGATTGCACGGGGCAAAGCGGAAACAAGATGTTTTTTATATATAGTGAATAGTGGGAGGGAGAACACTAGGTAAACCCAATGCCACATCTAAACCCCTTGTGGGAACCTGGGTTTCATACGAATGCAGTCACTGGTGTCTTTCTGATGCTTTCCAGCTGACGCCAACAGCACAAACAGCACGACCCAAAGGTTGTGGCAGCCCTTGGCACCTTCCACCATACCTGCCACAAACCTTGGAGGCGCAGAGATGAACACATCAGTTATGCACAGGTTGATGATCTGCAGAAATTGGTGTCCTACTCAGGTCTCTGAAAAAAAATGAACATTTGGGGCAACCTCCTTTTCCATAATCCCCACTCCCCAGAAAAGATGAAGTGTGACGAAATCACCAAGAGGGACAAGGAGATCACCTGTTCAAAGTGATTAGAAGGAAAGGCAGAAGATCCCAATCCAAAAGCAGACCATGTCCCTATACATCCCCTGGGTCATTCACTATTTCCCACTGCAAAAAAAAAGAAACAGTTCGCCAAGAAACGCACCGCAGTTCACGTCGCCTAGGTCTTTGGGCACAGAGATGAAACGATTCACCAGCAAGGCTTTGTCGTTCAGCATGTACCTTCGGAGGTATCAACCAACAAAAAAATGGTAGATTTCACAAAGAAAAACGCTGGATTTTATGGCAGATTTAACTTTATCCAACAAAAATGGTGGATTTAACCAACGGAATTAGGGATTTGACCATCAAAAATCGGGATTTCACCAACACCAATTGGCACTTCACCAAAAATTGGAAATGAACCAACCAATATTTGGGATTTCACCAACGAAAATTGGGATCAGACCATGAGAAATCGTGATTTACACAGGCCTCATGATGATTTGACCCTGACAAAGAGGGATTGTAAGTCATCGAGGTTAAGAATCAGGATTTTACACATCAAAATCAGGGAATCATGGAGATGTTGGAGATATTGGACAGGTGGGTACTGGATAAATGTCCATTCCTGAAAAAGACTATATCCAAACATTGGGACCTGGAAACCTGGAAACACGGTGAAGTGGATGGTTCAACACTTGCTGGAAAAAACTGGGATGTTGGCTTGTGTTTTTTTGCAGAAATGATATGGAATAACTGAAACAAAGCAAGAAACATGGAATTGGATAGTTGAAAGTTGAAACTGATATTGGAGCATGGGGAATTGGATATGGAGATAGTATCTCGAAAGCAGAACTATTCGATGATATTCAGTGTGTATATTGAAGAGAAATTATATGAAATAAGCCCAGAGTCCGAGATAATCTGATGCACAAACATGGCAAAGAAAATGACGCGTGTATAGATGTGTTCCTATTGCAAAAGGTTGACTTTCCGAAGGGTATCACAACAAACACTTTTTGACGCCACTACTCTGGGATGATCTCTGGCAGATGATTAAAACTCCGGAAGCACCCAGATTTGGCAGATGCATTTTTGGTGTTTTCTGGTGAATATCCGCTAAATACCTAGGTGACCTATGTGATACGATCCTCATGCAGATTAAGATGGCAAGTCGTCAACAACGACAGCTTACTCTTTCTTGACTCAACAAAATATACAAAAATTGGAGTTCCATGGCTTTCCAACTTCAAGATTAAAAAGGTGGATTATGTGTATATATATATATAGAGAGAGAGAGAGAGATCATCACGGCTGGGCGAGTGCTTAAAGGGGCACTCGTTCTCGTGGTCTTGGCCTGCAGGGATGGTGCGGATGATTACCGCGCTTGACAAGGTCTTTTTCTAAGTGGTTGGCACATATCCCAAGGTATGGGGAAAAAAAATGTGTTTTTTTTTAATGGATACCCAACCAAGGTATTTACCAGGTACTGGCAACACCTATGGGATCTCACAAAAAGTGCGAAATTCGTGGAGGCCAGGTCAGTTTCCCCCACTTCTGCTTGTGAAATCCCCAGGAGTAAAAAAACGCTGCTTATCATCTGAAAAATCCCAAATTTCCTTATAAAATCCATATTCTACTCGCTCAAAATCCCAAATTTGCAGGGAAAGTGCCTTGTTCTGCTGGTGAAATCTCCATTTTTTTCAGGTGAAGATGTGTCACAATCCTAATTCTGCATGGTTTTACCGGTAGAATCCACCCCCTTTTGCCCCAAGATTCACTCCCCCGGTGAGTTTCGCCGGCGAAGTCTTCTTCGGCCTTTCAGCAGCTCAGCGCTGTGACCGAAGAGCCGTGTCCAGATGGACGAGGCGATGAAGTTCAGCATGGGCAACAGCCTGGAGCCGTGTCCAGATGGACTTTCGCGACCACGGGCAGTCATTGCTCAAATGACTGGATATATTTTAAATGACTAAAATTGAGAGTGCAATGATCCAGTTATCCATATGTTTTTTTCGTGATGGACTGGAGCCGTTTAAGGCACTCCATGATGTGCTGGAAAATCTCTAATCTGGATGGAGGTTTATAGCTGGAGGAATCCCGATTAGATAATCAAACATGACAATGGAATTGATGATTTTCCCAGCTCTAAACCTCAATTTAATTATACGGATTTCCCAGCCGGCCATGTTTGATTACCAGAAAGTAATTGTTAAAATGGTGGATATAATAATTGATACCATTAGTTGATGGTGTAATGATAAAATCGTCAATGGAATTGATACTGTGAATTGATGCCGCACTTATCTCTGTCTATTTCTGTAATATTGAAATTCGTATCATTGTACAATAGATATGATTCTATGATATGTAAGAATGTCTAGAAAGTATATACATCAATTTTGAATAATGGCTGAAGAATCTGTAGTATTGTCCTCTCCTCCGTCCTTGCAATGTGGTAAAACCCCACAATAAACGAAATCTAAAAAGGTGTTTGGTCAACAAAAAAAACGATGAATGATGTATAAAAACCACAGATACCGATTTAAGATTAGAACTTTGCCATGGTTTACCCTCTGGTATTGCCTAACATAACTATGGGAAATCACCATTTTTCATGGGAAAATCCACTATTTCTATGGTCATTTTCAATGGCAAACTGTTAGTTTACCAGAGGGTATGGCAGGTTTTGGTCAGACATCACATAACTAACTGATCCTCATGAAATCGCCACTGCCACGGTCAGACTGCGACGTAGCGACCTGGTCTCCCGTCGGTTTCGGTTCTCGCGCAAAGCGCAGAGGTCCAAGATCTCAGGAGCGGCTCAAAGAACCAGGAGTTCTACTTATACGTAGTACACTATATGAATATGTATATATATATATACATATATATACATATTATGTTGATCATACTGTATCTATATTGTCATTTATGATTTATGATCATAAGTGGCTATTTGGGGAGAGTGAGCCCAATCCTGACCATCATTCCAGTGCTGTAGCAGTGAGATCGGTAAAAATATGTCCAGATCAACCTCAAAGCAGGATCAATTTTGAACACTTCGGTATGTGTCCCATGGCAACCAGATCCTTGTAGGGCAATGGGCTTGCAGCTACAACGAGAAAAACCCTACCATTTCCATTCTCATCCATTCCCCCTAATATTAAACACCCCCTGGAAACCATGGTTTAGTAGTGGATTTGGAATCATTCAAGGGGTATTTAATATTATGGGGATTGTTGGCTGCAATACACACAAGTTCCCACACTGGATTCCAGGTGGCCGACCGGTCAAAACAATAAATGGTCAATTCGGATCGTCATCACATCTTGGTGAAAGAAAAACAACAAAATTCGCAACCTCAACCACGAAGCAGAAACCATTGGTTATACCCAGTTTTTTTAGACTCAGTGTTGCCGGCTAGTACCTCAATTTGTCACTGAAATCATGAATTGAGGACCCCATGAAACTCGGTGAATTTTCCGCTGCAAGTCCCACTCCGACCCCAGGGCCCCCAAACCCGCACTCCCGCCGGTCGCCCCAGCTCATGCAAGTGCTCCTGTGCTGCGGAGATATTGACCCTTCTCCCCTGACCAGTGACCTCCCTTGGGTGGCGTCAAAGACCCCTTCTGATTCCCTCCACAAGGGCTAATACCCAAGTTTACTCTCTCACCATCCAGTAATTTTACGGGTTTTCCCGCAGCTTGATTCTGAAATATAGGTAACCCGTTGTTGGTGATGTACTGCCTTTTTCAACCATTCTCTGTTGCTACTATTACCGTAAGAATGGGTTCCTACTAGGGATAGGAAAGCGACAACCTCAACCAACCCATAGTTTGCCACAATCATAGTCAGCAACACCCCCAGTAAAATCATGAACACTAGGTGCAAAACAAATGTAAATCCTGATCCTCAGAAAAGAAAACACCTGGTGGAATTTCAAGTAATCCTGACCCTTAAACAAACAACATGTCCATCATGTCCTTGTAAGTAATTTCAATTTGCCACCCCCCCAATTCACGGGTGGACCCTGCCATCAATGGTTTTTCAGATAATTCCACTCTCAAAAGAAGCCATTTTCAGGTCTTCCGTCTGTTGAGTTGGGGGCAAACTCCCTATTTGTAGATCATTTTCTGCATATTTTCCCATGATTCTCCCATTTTTCATAGGGATTTTCCAACCGAGCACCGTAGCCACGCCCCATAAGCCACGCCCGGCGCCGCGTTTTTTTCGCCAGGAAGTCGTCCCAGCGACCGCTGCGAAGTTGTCGAAACGCCTCCAGGAGCTCCTGGCGAAGGAGATCGGAGCGCGCCTGGCGGCGGATGATTCCCGAGGATCCTTCGTGATTTGACCCATGAAAAATCGTGGTACCCTCTGGTAAACAGCCACATAACTATGGAAAATCGCCATTTTTAATGGGAAAATCCACTATAAACGGCCATTTTCAATAGCTATGTTTCATTACCAGAGGGTATGATGAAACAGAATATGCCATGAGATATCATTGGGAAATGACCAAGGGGTCCCATACCATGATTTTTTTTGTTTGGGAATCTTCTGAGATATCATTGGGAAAATGATATGATACCCTTTGGCTATTTCACAGTTTGCTATGGAAACCATGGCCTATGAAAATAGATTGAAAATGATGATGATGATGATGATGATGATGATGATGATGATGATGATGATGATGATGATGTCCCTATTAAAAATGGTGATTTTCCATGGCTATGTTAAATCACCAGAGGGTAATTACAGGGTGCTTTATGGAATCTTTTGGAGGGTGGTTTGGGAATTGGTTTAGGGTATAGGCTTTGTGTTGGATTGTTTTGGAGGGTGGTTTGGCATTGTTTCAGGCTTGATTTGAGGTTCAGGGTCCAGAGAAGGGTCTTAGGCTTTGTTAAGGGTTCTAGATTGAGACTCGAAACACTTTGAAGTACTCATAATATGTTTGAAACATGGTTCAAAAGGGGGTTTGGCACCATCCTAGGTACAGTAAGTGCAATATGTGTAGAGACGCAGTTGATATTGATAGATGCTTCAAGTTTGTGGAAAGCATGCGACGCAACAAGACACCAAAATGCAGTCCCAGATCCGGTTCGGGCAAATGTCAAGCCCCTAGCCATATTTTCTTTTTGATCTCTTCATATTTTGTCTTTGATCCATGGATCTTTCTTTGTGGTCCCTGGATATTCTTGTGAGCCCTCAACATGTTCTTTTTTATCCCAGTACATGTTCTTCGGATCCCTCAACAAGCTGTGTTTGATCTCTTAATGTCTTCTGGTTGGTCGCCGAAATAGTTCTGATCCCTGAAGCCTGTGTTCCACCTAGATTTTGTTTTCCTTTGTGTCCTCTTTCTGAACCCTTCAGGTGTTCATTTTGACCCCTACATATTTCTCTTTGGGATCCTTACGGACATAGTTTGTTCTGTTCCCTCAATATGTTCTGTTGGATCCCTGGATCTGTTGATATATGTTCGTTTTGATCCCTAAATACTATGTTCTGTTGGATCCCTCCATATGTTCGTTTTGATCCAAGGGGGATGTTTTTTTGATCCCTGAACACATGTTTGGATCCCTGTATATGTCCCTTTTGATCCCTCGATACATGGCTTTTTGGATCCCTAAATGCATGTGTTCATCCCTGAATACATGTTGTATCTTGATGCGTGCCACTAAAAGCTTTGTGGAGAATCATCATCATACGTAGCAACAATCATCAAGAAGATCATCAAGGTCAGAATCATGAGTTATCATTATCAGGACTCTCATAGTTTTTTGCTTTTACATTCCAAAACTATTGATGACTGCTGATGGTGATGCTGATTGCAGTCCACAACACTACACCATCTGACAGGCTTCGCCTTGTTCATGTAGGGCCGAGCGAGGTCCAGCTCAGTCTGAACCTTGCAAGGATCTGAGGACAAGAATAGGATTACCCTTCGGTACTCAAACGTGGCAGTGGGAAATCCCCTATAAATGGAGGTTTTAATGGAAAAATCTATGAATGGGATGAATAGGGAATTTTCTGTTGCCATGTTTGATTAAATCAATGGAGGGTACACACCTGAAAGGAAAAATCAGACAGGGGTCAGTAAAGGTCCTATTTGGGGTATTTTGAAGGTCACCCAAACACATGGTGGTTGGTACTGATTCCCGTAGGGTGATATTCAATTGGGACATTTCATGGCCCCTGTCGACTGGCCATTTCCACTGGCTAAATTAACTTCCACACCCGTTCTTGGCTGGTCTGCATCTAATTTCACAGAGGCAATCGTACAAATCCACAGTTTGTGGTTATACCGCGGGACAAACTAGTGAGGCCCAGGAGTTTTGTTTGAAATAAGTAGCAAATTCGTAGGCAGGTGGGATTCATGCCTCACTCATTTTTGGTTGGATTCCCATGTTTGACTGTTGAACCACAAGAATTCCTATTGATGTGCCAGTTCCTGCTGTTGCGAAACCCCACGGTCTTTGTGGATCGCATAGTTCTTTCTACAAAATACTGATGTTTATTGCTTAAGTCTTGATACTTTCGTGCTCAACTCCAACTCCAACCATCTTTCTGAAATTCAATCAACCCCCATTTTGGGCTGCTTATCTTGCTTATCCGAGCAGTGTTTTTTAGTCGGGATTCTGCCCATAGTGGAATATGATCATCCCCTAATTAATCTTGGATAGTATAAACCCCCAAAACATCTTCATCAACGAACAATTGATGCTTGCAGCTCCCATAAATCACCGTTCAACAATTATATCTCAATATATCCCACTATTTTCCCATTAAATCCCAATAAATTCCCATTAGATCCCATCAAATTCCCATTTACAGATGGGTGTTCCTCTTGAAAAATACCAGGCTTTCGCAGCCCGAACGGCAGGATCTTGGATCCGCAAGGTGTCGGCGACGCCCGGTGCTGGTGTCGACTTCGTCAGGGAGACGACGTGGCGTGACCAATCGAAGTCTTCCTGGGCAGATTCATCAGTTGCCCCCGTAGCTGGCGGAGCAAAATATGGAGATTTAAGCTGATGTAGTCCTGAAAACCTGGGGATATTGCAGACATAACCCATCAATGGATTGGTTTTGTGGAGAAAATCTTGAGTCTAGAGGAAACAATGGTGTTTGCCTGCAAATGCGAGATTTTTCGTTCAGCCCAATCTGCGATGGTATATCATATGGTTTGGTATCCAACGATGGAAAGGATGAACCGCGATCAGAATAGGGGATTTGAAATCTTGATCCAGTCGATGGAAAAAATATGAAACTTCTGGTCTGAAAAAAAAAGGACGACGGAAATGATCCTGAATTGGGGGTCATCCCCAGCCAAAGGAGTTGAAACTGTTTTTTGAGAACTCATAATAAAAGAAACTGCGAGGCGTTGCTTTTTGATGGAAATGAAATTGGCGATGCAACCCGCAACTCGCAATCAAACCACAAAAGAAACCAAGAACCACATACATGCAGGAGGGAGAAAGACAAAAAATAGCAATCCAACCAATCTCAGGAGTTTTGGAAGTTGGGCGACACCAAAAAACATAAAAAAACTGCCAATTGATCCAGAGAGGGTCTCCTGTTGCACCTGGGCTTATCACCATTTAGGGGGTGTCCAACAGTTCTCCACTGTCAGATTGGTCATAACCAGGGGTTCGGTTTTTCCTCTACACGTCGATCAAAACCCCGGTTTGCAGTCTACCCTCTGGTAAACCAACATAGCTATTGAAAATGGCCATTTATAGTGGATTTTCCCAATAAAAATTGTGATTTTCGATAGTTATGTTAGTTTACTCGAGGGTAACCCCTCCATTTTTGCTGCTTCATCCAATTTCTTCACTAAGCCAGGGCCAAAAGTCCGGGCTCCGAACGTCCAAGCGTCAGCATAGAACCCGAAGATACCATGCAACAGCTGAGGCAACTCCTTCTGCCCATCTGAAAAACGCTGCTGGAGCTGAGCATAGACCTGCGGAGAATGAAAGGAGAAACCAAAGAAAGAAGGAAGTACGTAGCCACAACACCAACAAGACATGCGTACGATATGGATATATCATGTATGCACATATATAATATGTATCTATGACAGGTCGTGTAGGGGAGTGCAATGTAATGTACTGTACTGTAATACAATGTAAGGTAATGTAGTGAGATGCAATGTATGTATGTACGTCAACGTACGGATATATGTACGTACGTATGTATGTTGTCTGTATTTGTTTGTGTATATATATATATATATATGTATACATAACATATATATATATATATGTATGTATGTGTATACCTATAATTGTACATGTATACATATATACATATGTATATATATACATATAACATATCTATATATATATATATAGAGAGAGATTCCGGTAAACCCTTTGGCTTGCCCAGAGGGTAAATTGGTTTCCTCTAGAGTAAAGCAATCAACCATCCCGACCTGATTGCTACCACAAGTCCCCAGCCAAATCACTGTAAGTTACCCAAAAGGAACTTGACCCATATTAAGTCAATGTCAATCCTGAATTCACAAATCCCTGGCTGTTCTTTTCCAGGGAGTCCCAGATTAAAATATCACTATTTGGGACACCCCTTAAAATAGTCCATCACCTTTTCTTCCTGGGGTAATTCGGCTTGATCTTCAACACTGAAATGTGATACGCTAGGAACGCATGACGTTGGGTGACTACCTTGGTTGAATACAACCGCGCTCAACAGATTTCTCAATCACACATCCGGATATGATGTTTAGATGGGTGTGTCTGAAAATGGGGTATACCCCAAAATAGTCCGTTGAAATGAGAAGATGATCATAAAAACCATTGGATTTTGAGATAATGTTGGTAAAACAATAATAAACCATCCCCCAAATCACCATTTTTATAGGTGGTAGAAACCATTCCAAAATGGGAGGTTTATGGCATTGTTTTACCCACATTACCTTATTTTCAGACAAAACCCATAAGTTGCATTGATCCAATCACCATGAAGCCTCGAATCTACTGGTGAAAGAACCCTGGCACACCGCTGCCACACCTCTTGCACGTTGGCAAAGTCGTCCACCTCCTTCAGCGATGCAAAAATGTCTGAGAAGGCTACAAGCCCAAATTTATAGCGATTTAATGTGACTTAATATGATCAAATATGATTTAACATGATTTAATATGTTTTAATATGATCTATATGTATAGTATAATTTCATAAGATTCAATGGGTAAAATTATGTCAAAAAATGGGGAAGTCGAGCAGATGTTCACACAAACCCAGATGTGAAACCAGGCTTTGATTGTGGTTAAAACCCACTCATGGCTAGGGGGGGCTCTTATCTTACTTGAACAGGAACTACCCTTGGGTTATGTATGGTGACGTATGGTAGCGCATACTTAGATATACATGGGTATGGGTCAAAATTAGGTACCCAAAAATTGGAGGGTTAATACTAAACATGGACATTCCAATCTCTGGTACCGTGGGTCTTTTTGACCCATATCCACATATAGATGGGTCCCAACTACACCCCAACCTTGTCCCAAAGGCCTGTTGTCGGGTGGGGTGAACCATGACCCCGAGTCATTTTGGCGGAACCACGACCAAATCCTGCAACAAAACGAATGACCTTCCCGGCAAAAATGGGTATAGCTCAAAATTGTTAACCCTATATTTGGTTGGTTTATGTTAATCTACCATTAAAAATGACCATTTTTGGTACCATAATGTTGAGCCATAGCCAAATGAACGTACTCTCAGGTCTTCTTGGATTTGCTCTTGGGGGTCCCCATACAAAAATCAGGCACATATTCCCGATAGATTCCCCAAATGGTTGATTGTCAATTGGGGGTTTCCTAATGGCTGGAGGTACCCAAAAATGGATGGTTTATAAGGGAAAACCCTACTAAAATGGATGATTTAGGGCTACCCTTATTTTAGGAAACCTCCAATTGGGGAAAAAAGATATTCTGCTTAAACAAACACAGGTCTTGGTAAGCAAATTGTGAAATGACCCACAACACCCACAAGAATTCAGTAACATGACCAACTGAACGTGGATTCACATACTAGAGGTCAAAACACCCAAGCGGCAGCCTATGTGCCTACTCAAACACTATTTAGTACCCAGATATTGTTTGATTCAGACCCCATTTGTGCTGATCATTTCCCCGATGTTTTGTTGATAAAACCCTCATGTTTGCTGATGAAGAAATATTTGATGCTAGCTTGCCAGCATGTTTGGTGCAATCAATATGGTTGATGATTACTTCCCCAGCTTTGGATGATTAAATCCATATATCTTTGTTGGCTAAATCCTTATTGTTTGATGGTTAAACCCCCATTTTCTGATGGTCAAATCCCTCTTCCCCCTGTGGTTCCTGTATGTCTTCCACAGCACCCGGCGGCATCAGCCGCTGTGCAGCAAAGATCACCATACAGGAGAATCCTTAGGGGATCGCAGGGGATCATGTGGAGAAGTGGGACTAACCCGTCAAAGTGGGCAGATGATGGCCGCACTTTCGTTGGGCTGTTTCACAGGCTGCAGATAAACTACAACAACAAGCGTTGAGGACAAAAGAGGGAAAAAAAAACAACAACACCAGAAAACTACCATTTTATGATCATTGAAGAGACGCAAAAAATTGCAAACCAGCCTTAATTTTTGAAAAGTGGGGATCTTGCGCCTGACATTCACAGCATCTTCAATGGTGGAGCGGTAAGGGACATGGATCACCACCTATCTGCTACAGCAAATGGATATAGTTCAACAACGAGACACCCAAGAAAAATTCTCAGTCCCTTGGATTGGTTCAAGGGAAAATCTACAGGACACCATGGTTTTCCGGGAGATGTCCTATAAATAAATGTTTCAACCAATCCAATGATCTATGGATCTATGGATTGGAGGTCCTGGGTTTTGACGCAAGGAGCAGCCAAGTAGCCAAGACCGGAAGGAAATCCACAACTTTGCCCATAAACACCACGCCTGGCCGCACTGGTGACAGGTCCCAGAGCTGTTTTTCAGTATATGGATATATGATATATATATATATATATGTATATATATAATCAGTTTTGAAACCTTGAAATAAAGTAGGGAATCCATAGTTTCTTTTTTGCCAAGGATAAAAGGTGGTAGCTTTACTCACATTCGCTTGACAAATGATAGTATAATCCAACACCGTGGTCCCCATCTTTTCATAAGGCAAGGTGTCGAGCCACAGGGCAAGAGAGGAATCTTGATGCGCAGTTGCAGCAACCTTGCCATCGTCCAGGTTGAGCATTGGCTTAACGTTGTTCTTCTTTACCACACCCAGCGTAACCGGGCAACCGATGCGTTAAAAAAAGGACAAACCACGACATATGAAAATCTCTCAAAAACTGGGCCTCCAAATCTGGTAAACTAACATAGCTATGGAAAATCACCATTTTTAATGGGAAAATCCACTATAAATGGTCATTTTCAATAGCTATGTTAGTTTACCAGAGGGTACCCCAAAAAAACGGCAGTTGGCCCTGCATTTTTGACCCTTCACCATTCCCCAGGGCCCCATCACCTCTTGGCCCAGGTCTTCACCACGGCGCAAGCAGCGCCCAAGGCGGGATGTCCAACAGCCATGTGCCGCGCCAGCAGCGCGCTCTTCTTGGCACCGAAGCGATTTTCCACGGAGACGTCTGCGCAAACGCCTGGATGCCCAGGGCGCAGGCAACGAAAAAATGGACGGCTTAAGCAACAAGAATGGGGATTGATGGGAATTTCTGTGGGGATATAATGGGGGGTTGGAAAAGGAATGAACGGACTTTACCCTCTGGTCATTGTTAGAGTTTGCGACCTCGAAAAACGCCATGCTACCAAAAAAGGGAGTCATCATCCAGCTACATGGGCAGTTTTTCATAGCTACACGATATTAAATTACGGGAGTTCTTTTTTAATGCTGAGTTTATCCATTTTCCATCATCCCAACCCATAGACGGGATGATACTGTATCACTCTGTGATCAACCCCTATTCTCCCCGGGTTTTAACGACTTGTAAACTGGGATGCACGTCCAAGCAGGGTGTTGAGGGTCAGCCACCAGAGCAACTTGGTTGGAAGCTTCATTGCACTTTTTGAGATGAAATCTCACAACTGCTTGACGGTGTCAATCTCCGTGAGAAGTGTATAGGAATGTATGATAATGTAACAATAATAGTAATAATCGAAGGAAGTTTAGAAGTCTATACTTCCGACTTACGAAAAGTGATCTGCAATTCATTTGAATAGCAATGCACTTGAATAGCAATACCTAGAGATGTCCTAGCAATTGACTGTCAAGACCTAGAGATGTCATAGCAATTGACTGTCAAGACCTAGAGATGTCATAGCAATTGATTGTCAAAACCTAGAGTTGTCAAAACCTAGAGATGTCATAGCAATTGACTGTCAAGACCTAGAGATGTCATAGCAATTGACTGTCAAGACCTAGAGATGTCATAGCA
>BGPT01003653.1:18280-28947 GCA_003297045.1 Symbiodinium sp. clade C Y103 | reverse complement strand
GCTGCATACTCTGCCCGGAGTTTCTCCATGGCTTTTTGACGTTTTTCGACAACTCTCTCGGACATCTTGCGACGATACCTCCAAACTAAACTGCTAGTTCTTCCTTGGGCCGAAAGGTTCTGAGTTGAGATATTGTTACCATCCACTGTGATCACACAGCCACAAACTTGTAGTACTGTAGGAAGGATCTCCATTCAACACCTTCTTGGGGNTGAGATATTGTTACCATCCACTGTGATCACACAGCCACAAACTTGTAGTACTGTAGGAAGGATCTCCATTCAACACCTTCTTGGGGGTGAGAAAGTTTCCTTTGATGCTGAACTGACTTTGTCCAGAATTCTAAGTGCACCTTCTCAGGCTTTGCTGCCTCTTCCCATGAAGGTGCCTGCCGGCAGGACAGCAAATAACACAGACCAGCCGGGAATTCTCAGTTGAATCTGATATGCAAAAGAGTTCCAGTTCAAGAGAGTTCTATCATGGAGGCACTCTTGCAAATGTTGATTCTAAGCCTGCCTTCTCATGCTGCGTTCCCTGTTCAGATGGACGTGCCTGCCGGGGTGACTGCACAAAAAAATCAACAGAATACCGTCATGGGGACACATGTGCAAATGTCGAAGTAAATGAGTTGAATGTTGCTCCAAATGACATTCCAGTTCCTGGCAATTGCAGCATTTACTTTCCTTTGACTAAGTTTCAACGTTCGGAGATTGANCTCCAAATGACATTCCAGTTCCTGGCAATTGCAGCATTTACTTTCCTTTGACTAAGTTTCAACGTTCGGAGATTGAAACAGACCACACCTTCTTGTGAGCCTTTTCGGCCTCTTCCGATGCAGGTGCCTGTCGGGATGACAGCAAACAACAGAGAACAGTAGGCCATTCTCAGTTGAATGAAACACTGAAATGAGATTGGACATGCAACGAACAGGTTCAAACAATTGTTTGTTTTCCTCCAGCGACGTTTGTTTTCAGCTGTACAAGTTGTTGAAATTGGCACACATTTACATGTTCTCACCCTCCATGTTTTCGACCTCGTGATCTGAGGGAGGAGGAGAGTCAGTCATCACCAGAATGAAAATGTTCAGCAAAATTCCATGTTCACAAGCCAGTCGCTTGTATCAACAGAGCAGTCAGGGGGAGGCTCTGACAACGTTAAACGGTTTGCAATACTCTGAGTATCACGGCGGCCATTCAAGATCTGCAGCTCCCCGAGTAAAAAACGGATGCCGAACAAGTTCTGATCCAAACGTGGCCGAATTTCACGGTTCATCAGAAGCTGGGCGACATGCTGGACTTCTCCCCCAGTGACTGCTCCCAAGTGCTCCATAGGCTCCTCAACTTTCAAATCCAGAGAAACGGCTGAAGTCCGAGCAGGAATCTGGGTTTCAACAGCTGTTTTCAGCACATGTGCAAACTCAGCACAAGGCTCCAAAGCACGTGGGCAGCCCAGCACAAGGAGGATGTCATACATAGTCAACATGCGTTCTTCAACCTTCGTGCCATCGACCAGCAGCCAATGTAGGAGAAGCAGCAAAAGTCGAACATGGGGCTCTCCAAAAGTGATCGCCATGATGGAAAACAAGAGAGGGGATCGCAATGAATCTAAACTCACTGTTTGTGTTGTCAGATGCACAAACTCAACATGTCATGAATACTGCACTGCAGCAATTAGCGGTTGATGGATGGATTTAAGGTTTTACACCCAACCATGTATAAACGTGAACGTGATTAAGTTTCAACGTTCGGAGTTTGAAACAGACCGCGCCTTCTTGTGAACCTTTTCTGCCTCTTCCGATGCAGGCGCCTGTCGGGATGACAGCAAACAACAGAGACCAACAGGCCTGGTTTGAAATAAAACGCCCATTTCAAGAGGAGTCTATATATCATGGCGGCACACTTGCACATGTTGAGATACTTGATTGAAAGTTGGTTGATGCTGAATTTCTTCCAGTAGTGCACCTTCATCTCATGCTTTGCTCCGTCTCCAGATGCAAGTGCCTGCCGGTGTGAGAGTGAAGAAGCATTCAACAGGTTTCTGTCATTGGGGTACACTTGCAAATGTTGAAGTAAATGAGTTGAATGTGGTTGATGCTGAATGCTGAACTTCTTCCTGAATTCTAAGCGCACCTTCTTGTGAGGCTTTGCTGCCTCTTCAGATCCAGATGCCTGCCGGCAGGACAGAAAATAAAAGGGACTTGTGGGCAATTCTCAGTTCAAGCTTGTTCTCATCATCCGGGAGGCTTTGGCTGGAAGATCCCTGGCCGTGCATATGAACAAAAAAAACATTCAATGGAATTCTGACAGATGCCCATGTTCAAATGTTACTTTAAAATTTGTTTCTTGGGGAAAACTAAAGCCCGGCCTTTTTGGGTGCACGTGGTCCAGAGACTTTCCGGACCGCATCCTTCAGATCCTGAATCTTTTCATATCCCGGCCTGCACGTGAAGATGCATATTGTCATATTGTGATGTTTTCAACTGAGACAGTTAGAGAGAAAGACAACAGAAACATAATTACCAATGGTTGTTTGGAAAGATTTGGTGGGTCTAGGCAACAAAAGAATGATGTGGCCTGCACCCAGCTGATCGACGTTCAAGCGTCAGGAAGTCTGACACCAAGGCGCACCAATCCAATGCACTCTTCGTGGCTTCGGCCTGGAACGTCGGCATGAAAACTAATTTTTTAGGATGCCAACTTGAACTTGGAACTGAGTTTTCAAACAANAATCCAATGCACTCTTCGTGGCTTCGGCCTGGAACGTCGGCATGAAAACTAATTTTTTAGGATGCCAACTTGAACTTGGAACTGAGTTTTCAAACAATGTTTTTTTGGCACCTTCATGTCGTTGATGCGACTTTCGGGGATAACGTCCAGAGTCTCGTTCAACTCAAGGAACGCTATCTGATCAGGTCTGTTGAAGAATCATTGGAGAACCCCAAGAATACACACCAGCAAGCAGTAGCAGTACCAGGCGCCTTCAGCTCGTTGATCGTGGGTGTGTCCCTGCCGAAGATAGAGAACCACTTGTAAAGCACCGGGTAGTTCTTCAGGATCTCCAGCGAACCATCGACAACCCCAGGTAATGTTCCATGTTAAAAGTAGCTGCACGCAATCAGTGACAAAACCAAAGACATGTTTACGTCAAAATTCAGATATGGGCAGACTATGAAATAAAGATATGGCCTGGTCCTCTACCGTCTCTGTTGTGCTCGGGTTGTCCATCCGGATGTGGAAGAAGTAGTCCTTTTTGTCAGCCTCCAGTTGTGAAGGAAGTCAAATCTTCGAATAGAACGTGATCTAGAACCGGCCTTCATGCTCTTGACATAGGCCAAGTACTGCTTTCGGAACTCCTTTGTGCAGTGCTCTTCCAGGAAATCCTGGCATTTGTTGATTCAGTGCAGGGCTCAGCCACCTTGGACATTGCAAAACATGTTTCGACAAAAATGGGCCAGGCGCACCAGAGTCTTGCAGACTTGACCCTCGTTGACCCTTCTTTCCATCCACTTCAGTTCCCTTTCTGCTGCCATGGCTTAGTCTTTGATCCAACTTTTTGGACCTTTTCTGATCCATGTTTGTTTTTGATTGTACATGTCTAGCTGACCTGTCCGTTTCGTTTTAAGTCAGTGAACCAAACAATCATTGGGAAATTCGTTGTTCCAAAAATGGACCTAGAAAATTGACTCGCAGACTGGGTGAGCCCAAAAACCACTGAGAAATTGGAAGTTTCAAAGCATGCCACAGTTCAGCTTGTGAGACTGGATCCAAGAAAACCGATTGGAACTCCAGGTGCCTTGATGCACCTCAAAAGCTCGGCGGCCTGAGCAGAGCTGACAGAGANCAGCTTGTGAGACTGGATCCAAGAAAACCGATTGGAACTCCAGGTGCCTTGATGCACCTCAAAAGCTCGGCGGCCTGAGCAGAGCTGACAGAGAACACTAAGTTTTTGATTAAGAAAAGGTGTATGCACAGGCACCTGCTCTATTTTGGTAAACAACATTGTTTTGATCAACCAGTCTGTCCATTGCTGCAAGATTGGAGCCCCGGCGTCGAAATCTGGCGCGGTTCATGCGGCCAAATCAGATGACCTGTCCATTTATTTCAACTCATTGCACAAACTTCAAACTTCACCTCCAAGCCTGTAAAGACTGGATACATTAAAGAAACGACCGGAAACTGTGGGATGTTGTTGAATACCGATGCAACCCGAGGTTGCGCCTCAAATGTTCGAAGGCCTGAGTGGAGCTGACAGAGAACACCGTTTTTTTGATGGAGAAAACACATGCGCAGGAACCTGTTCCATGTTGATAAACAAGTTTGCCTAACAAAAAATCGGTCCACTGCTGCGAGATTGGAGCCCCGGCGTGGAAATTCGGGACCATTTCACCGCAGGCAAATCAGATGACCTACCGGTTTGATTTTGCAAACTTATTGAAACAAAAAATTCTGAGAAACTGGAATTTCTGAATGATTTCACAAATCAACTTTTGATGCTGGATAAGGAAAATCAAATGGCACAATGAATGACCCAAAATCCCTCAGAAATCAGAATCTCATCATTTTGCATTTTTTCTTGCAAAACAGCATCCAAGAAAAAACGATTCGAAACTCTGGGATATGCAACACCGGGCGCCTTGATGCACCTCAAATGTTCAACGGCCTGAAATGTTCCACGGCCTGAGCAGAGCTGAGAGAGAAACTTTTTTTTGATTGAGAAAACACATGCCACAGAAAATTGTTTCATTTTGATAAAATAATTTGATTTGATCCAAGAACTCAGCAAAAAATCAGCTCACTGCTGCAAGATTGGAGCCCCGGCGTCAAAGTCTGGACTGTTCCACGCGGCCACTTCGAATCCATGGGAGAAGGAAAATGAGTGGTGATTTCGTGGATAAAGTTTACATAAACAATATATGTGAAAGATTGCATTGGTTTCTGCTGTGATTTTAGATTTTGGACAACCCTTGGTTTCGATTTTGAAATAGAAGAAAAGTGGCAGAATTTGTTCACAGAAGGTGCCAACTTCTCAGGTGGCCGTCAATAGTATGGTTGACAAGAGTCACGTCGGAAGCATGTCGACTGGAACTGGCGGAAGAATGAGGCATACGGCCGGGATGAGGAACAAACGAAGTCAAGCCCGTAGAAGGTGGGAAGGACGAAGTAGCTGCGGGATGTCCAAGATCAGCAGGAGGTACAAACCACGGCATGTGGCCCGCTAAGTACTGGAGATGCAACAAGGCGTTGCCCAGGTGGTAGGTCATCGCGGAACGGGAGTCCATAGTGATGAGACACGAGGGGAAGCAAATGAAAAGCAGAGGAGCAGCGAGCTTGAGCCAAGACACTAGAGATGCAGGAATGAGGAGTGGCCAACGTGGTGGAAAAACAAACAGTGGTAAAGAGCGAAAGAAAGAAAGATGAAGCAATCGAACAGGCAAGTAACATGACAAGAAGAAAAGACCGAAACCGAGACAGCATTCATCTCAAACAGTAGGAGTGGCGGACATGGTTGTTTTAAGCAGTCGACGCCAAGATCTGGGAGGAAATCTGGTTGAGGTCTGTTGCCTCAAATCCAGCAAGAGTGTAAAGGTCAATCAGTTGTTGAATGCCAGCATGGACTCGATGAAGCGGATGAGCCCCTTTGGCAACAATGTGGCATCGAAAGCGAAAGCCACTCAGGAGCACTTTGGGAGGAGAGGCGGAAAATGGTGACAGCACCTGAGAAATGTCCGTGGGACCACAGTAGATCAGCTCAAAGGGTTCAGTGGCGATCATGAAACCCAAGAATTCTTGATCTGGTTCCGTCTCAAGGAGGATTGGACGTCCATAGAAGCCTTCGTCCAGCAATGTTTCATATGGAGGGAGGTCCACTAAATTTGGGTCCCCAACAAGGAGGCGATTGTCCACATAGCGGATGTGACGAATGAAAAGGTGGTGGTTGGACAGGATCTCCCGGAAGTTGCAATGCTAGATCTCTTCACTGATGGACACCACCATAAGACAGAGTGCTGGAGACAAGGGGCTGCCCAGAGGGCTGCCGCGGCGTTACTTGATGCAACGTCCTCCCAATGCAAAAGTTTGCATGTCCAAGGCAGTGGTGAGAAGTGAGGGTACGTCCCCAATGAGGATTTTTCGAGTCACATTCAAGCGACGAAAGGTACGGCCCTTTATGATGTCTCCAGGTTTTGGTTGGACTTGCCCGGGTAGACCGAGAAGACTTCATTGTTGTTCACGTTCATCTTGGGTCGGAGAAAGTCCAGGAGCATGTACCAGGCGCCTATCCAGCGGTCAATCTCGATGCTGGTGAAAAAATCCGCCAAGTCCTGGTTGAATAACCTAAGAGGTTGGTCGTCAGGGATGGACTTCAAAATGGATAAGAGTTCGTAGACATCACCCACCGCGAAATGGTGAGGACACCACACCAGGATCAATTGGTACAGCAGCCGAGCCAAGATATTGAGCAAGGGACGGAACGGAGCATCGACAAAAGATATGATCGGTCGACAACTTTGGTATTGCTTCTTGGCTTTGCTAAGGATGTACCCCGATGGGGTTTGGCGTCCACGACCCACAGCCCAGGGATAGGCACGTCCACATTGGGTCTTCAGTGTCCTGCCTGGCTCGACAATGTGACACCCTGTCCAAGTCGATGCCACTATTGCGAAGTTGAGACAAGAGCTCAGTGCCAAAGACCACCGCAGCGATGTCACCAGTCGGAATCAAGTATAACTCACGACCGTGAGCAAGTTTCCGAAGCCAAAAGTTGTCAGCCTGTTGATAAAGCAAGGCCGCCACAGGCAAAGCCAGAGGATCACACCCTTAGACGTTGAGTGAAAGCTGAGGTCCGCGGAAAGGTCAGGCTGTTGACCTTGTGACAATCATGGTGAATGGCGTCTGCTTGCCAGTGTTCATTGGCGTCGTAGCCATAAACTCTTGCTTCATCTTGAGTAGGGGAAGCAGAGGCCAGAGTAACCAGTTGAGAAGGAGGAACTGAACCCCAGGAGGCATGTGACGAAGGTCCAGCCGGAGGGGTGGGAGGTGACCGGTGTGGTGGGGATGGACTGAGAAGTTGAGTAGGTGGAATTGGTTGTGAAGCCGGAATGTGAAGGGACGAAGCATTGCGTGGGAGGGCACGGAGTAGGTGGACATGGATGTGGAAGACAAGGCGCCGTGAGCTCGAGGATAAGGCCCCCACATGTGATAAGGTCCCGACGGTGATTGGCATTGAGGGCGAAAGGCTTGAGCCATCTGAGTGCCAGGCCGTGATTGGGCTGCACGGATGGCAGCTCCCATAGGTCCACGCCAAACTGGAAAACCCGGAAACGAGCGAGCACCAGGTGGAGAGCGAGAACGATCGGAGGACGCCATGGTAAGGATGTTCGACTCAAGGAGCACAAGATCAAAAAGGTAAAGGAGCTGCGAGGGAGTCAGGACAAAAAACATGAAGCCATGCCAATCATCAGCATGACTTGAGGGGTTCTGGGCTTAGCCCCTGGCCATCACAAAGTAGCAAAAAACAAATACCGACAGGCAAGGTCGGAGAGGGAAAAAGAAGAAGTCACAAGTAGGAAGACCACACAAAGGAGATTAGAAATGAGAAATTGAAACATCTGGGGTTCTTGGCTTAGCCCCGGGCCATCACGAAATTCAGATTGAGACAACCGGGCAGAAATGCGAAACAACAACCTTTTGTCGGGAAGCGGCTGTCCAGAGAAAGTCTCTAGAAACTAATGTACAAACAAGATGACAATGAGTCTATGCATCGTCATCAGAACGTTCGCCATACCCTGCTTGATCCCAAGAGCGCATACGTCGATGGTCTGGATCAGGTGGGCGATCATCGTGATCATCCTTAGGATCTTCCTTAGGTGCAGTTGAATCATAAGATTGCGACTGGTTGAGCTGGTTGCGGATGAAGGTGAGATCGCCCCAAACCACGATGACAGACTTGATGGTGCAATGTTCACTGCGTGCCACTGTATACTTCTCGCCCGAAGTGACGACGCCATTGCTAGCACACTTTTTGAACCAAGTCGTTGCCCCCTGAGCTTTTAAGGCAAGGTGTTGACCAGCTCCTTTGTATACTAAGGCCAAAAGAACTTCTTGTTGACCCTTTCCCCGTTTGGATGCTCTGTCAAGTAGATCGGAGAGATTCCAGCGAGGGATCTCTTTCTCGCGACTGGAGATCTCAGCGCCAAGGGAGAAGCAACCGTATGTAGGGAGTTCGCTCTTGGGGAGCTGTTCACAATAAGTCCAGTGGGAAAGTGGAACAACCAGGGCCACTTTGTTTGTGTTGGGGAGGTCCAGCGTGAACAATGAATCCAAGATAATCTCTTCCAAGAGGCGAGCGGCCCCCAACACATCAATCAAATGTTGGATTTTGGACAGGGGAGCAAATTGATCCAGGGCCTTGACGGCCTCGATGAAGGCAGTCTTGTAGGACTGGGTGGTGGAGACAGCTAGGGAAGGACGATCGGAATGAGGGATTTCATTGGCAGCAAGAGTGCGAGTGGGATCCCGCAAACAGCAGCGGACTTGATCGGCCCATTCCTCATCCTTGAGATGAGGGGAGGCAAGGGGTACCTCTTCATGAGCTGCAGGAGTGCGGGATGAGTCGGGTGGGGCGGACGGTGGAGTGGAAGTAGAGTGACGGGTGGATTTGTAACGAGTGGAAGTGTCACGTGGTTGGGAGGCGTCCCACCACGAGTGTGAAGAAGAACGACGTGTGTCGGTGAAAGCTGTGAGGGGTCGATGTTGTGAATCCCACTGATCTTGAGAAGTCGTTCTGGGAGTCCATTGGGACGAAGTGTCATGGGAATAAGATGTGACTGGACGTGTGGATGAATCCCACTGTGAATCCCATTGTTGTGACCAAGACGAACGGTCGGGATCTCGGTAGTAGGACGTGGAGCGAGATGGAGTCTCCCACTTGGAACGAGCTGAAGTGTCCCACGTAGAGTCAGGATGCGGGTTGGAGTCCCACTTTGGCGTGTAAGCCTCGCGAAGGTTGACGGCAGGGCGAGAAGGAGGGTGAACTGGTGAGCGGGATCGTAGTTTGAGTGAAGATTGTCTTGGGTTGGCGCGGGGGACTGAATGTGAGCGAGAGCGTCGATGGCGTGGTAAAGATGGTGATCGTCGAGATCTGCGTCGTCGTGGGCTGCGACGGCGAGACAGAGATCTCTTGTCCTCTGCATATCGACGAGGTCGAGGTGATAGACTGGCATCATAGGACTGACGGCGTGATCGAGGGTTTGGGATTCGAGGTGGTGAGCGAGTGGGCGGAGGTGGATGGGAAGGTTCCAGGGCAGGGCCTGGTGGTGGCACAGGCAGTGGTTGTGGAGTGGGCAGAGAAGATTGAGGAGTTTGTTGCAAAGACTCCTTACAAGCTGCAACAATTTGAGATGCGACATCTGATGGATCCAAAGTTGGTGGTGAAGCGGATGTGGGAGTTTGACAAGGTGCGGGAGGTGAAGGATGAGTGGAAGATGGCTCAGGGATATGGGCAGGTGGAATAGGTGGAGTAGAAGATGGTGCCTGTGAGGTTGCGGACGGTGTTGGATGAGACAAGAGATTGGCTTGATTCTGTAGGAGGAGATTGATCTGAGCTTGAGACTGAGATTCACGTTGTGCTTGGTGAAGTTGATCACGAATAAAGGGATCTGCTTTATAGCCGGGAGGAACATTGCCTTGAGCTGGTAGGGCTGTCGGTGCCATCGTGGTCATCATAGGAGTTCCCGAAGAGCTCATCATCATTGGATCGTTGAAGGGACCGAGATTGGACATAGACGTTTGAGGGTTGAACATCGGTGTACCTGGAGGAAAGTTGGGATTACCTGTAGGCATTGTAGGCATGGATGTAGACTGCTGATTCCAGGCTCGTTGCATCCAAGAAAACAGGAACATGATGCAGCACGGCGAAGGGACAGGTCGTGGAATGTCAGGTGTAAAAGAAAATCACAACATCACAAAAAGATGCACTCTAGGACTCTAGTACAGCGATGCAGTTTTCGTGATAAGGCTCCAGGGCCCTCTGCTGTCATTTTTAGTAGTTGAGCCGAGGCTCCATAGACGGCTTACGGTGTCAAATGAATTACGTGCTCACCAGACAACCTTAAAGAGCAAGAAATCACCACACCTGCAAGCATGGCCTAATGCCTTGACCATCATGTTGCACTTGCTGTTGACTCAGTAGTCAGTCTTGAGCAAAGTTGAAAAAGGAGGTTTCCAGTCTCTTGCACTGAAGAAGTGAATGCCCAGAACGGCGGCCAGTGGTTCAACAGAGTGACGATCGGCTGCAAGGTTTCCAAAAGTGGTGAGTGCCCAGAACAACGGCCAGCGGTTTCAACACTCACTCGACCGACAGGTGAGAAGATGAAAGAAGGCCAGCTGTTGCACATTACTTAGACGAATTACCACTTAAATCACCATACTTCGGCTGTCAAATCGATGGAGCCGGCAACCTACCTAGATAGGTACCTATAGGTTTCTTTTAAATATAAACTGTTTATAATCAGATTAGAAGCTATTCATAAACTGTTTAGAAGTTGGTATAACATAGGTTAAGTTAGTGGGAGTTAATTATAAGTAATGATCATTAGTTGTAAGTTACTTAAGGATACTTAGAACAACTTAGACTTGAAACCATGTTTTAGTTAGGTTGGAGTTAGAACA